>CABHPQ010170932.1:20517-32266 GCA_902168405.1 Peromyscus aztecus
ACTCATATCTGTAAGGCCAGCAGCACCCAGGAGCTGGAGGCAGGAGGATCAGGAGTTCAAGGTCATCCTCAGCTACATAGGGTGTGTGAGGCCAGAATAGGCTATACAAATCACTGTCTCAAAAAAAAAAAAAAAAAAAGACAAGACAAGACAAGACAAGAAAAGAAAAGAAAAAGTCCCTGTTATCTTGTAAAATTTGCCCTGAGGTGAGAGGGCCCGTGAGGCTCCTGAGTAGGGCCATAGGCCTTGCTCTGGTTCTCCCAGGAGTTAGGCCTGAAGATACCAGGTGGCAGCTGCCAGGATTTTTCGGTGCTATGGGTACTGCATGCACTGAGGGTGTGGATGCTTGTCACTGCTCTGGAAGGACCTGGGTGCTGGCTCACAGGGTCTGTCACCTGAGGCCCCCAGCCTGCAAGTGACAAAGCCCAGATCTGAAGCAGGTTTCCAGAGGTGGGAAACTGACTTTAAGCCAAGAAGCCTGTTGTCTCCTGCGTCTCCCTGGGTACTGACTTCCTCCAGAACAATGGTTCTCAACTTTCCTAATTCTACAACCCTTTAATACAGTTCCTCATGCTGGGGTGACCACCAACCAAAAAACTATTCCCTTGTTATTCGTAACTGTAATTTTGCTACTGTTATGAATTGTAATGTAAATATCTGATATGCAAGATACCTGATATGCGACCCTGTGAAAAGGTTGTTCAACCCCCTACAGGTTGAGAACCACTACTTCAGGTGCCATGGAGGGATGCTCTGGGCTGGTTCTCTGCTGCTGCCTCCCTGTCCCTGGATTGTGTGGGTGAGCCCCCTTCCTCCTATGGGATGCTCAGACCTGCCACCCCACTCCTTGCCCAAAGCTGGAGAGCAGATGGCTGAAGATCTTATTAACAGGGACTGAGGCCACTTCTGAGGCCACTGGCACAGTGGAGGCTGCTGGGGAGTTGGCCAACAGGACCCAGTCACCTGCTGCCACCTGCTGGGGACAGAGGCTGTGCCTCTCCCTCCAACAACAGTCAAGGGCCCAGTCACTCAGAAGCTGCCAGGCTTGGTTTTGTCTGTCCCTCCAGCAGGTGAAGTCACTAGAGTGGGCTGACCTTGCCACACTGGTCACCAGATCCCAGGCACAGATCTGCACCTGCCTTGTCTCGGTAACTCATTCTGTACCTGCTAGCTCAGTCGCTGTCCAGGAGAGGAGCCGAGGCTCCAGGGAACAGCTTCTGAATGGGGCAGAAAGGAATAGGCTGGATTGTTCTCCACCCTGTTTGCCTCTGGGGAACCTTGCCTGGAACCGGCTGGTGTTGGAGAGACTGCTCTTCGCAAATGCAAACGAAACAGTGTCCTGCTTGTCTCTAGGAGAATTCTCTCCAAAGCTAGACCCTCCAGACAGGGGTATGGCTGGGTCTTCCCGGTGGCTTCACTGGCTCCTGGGCTGGGGCCTCGGCCCCTTATTGCGAAGTACCTAACTAAAGCATTTAAGGACAGACATTGAACAGGGCTAAGCTGAGGCCTCATTGTGCTGAGGGACCCTGAACTAGTTACAGCCACAAGGTCAAGGAGCTGGCCTGAGGCTGCAGAGTCAACAGGTGCGGGCTGAGGTTCTGCCCCCAACACTGCAGGAGTCTGTCCCTCTGCATGCTGTGGGCACCTGCCCTTCCCTGCTTGTCCTCTCCATCCATCCTGCCCACCTGTTCCTAGGAGGGCCCTCCCCACTCCCCTATGTTCCAAGACCTCCCTATGTTCCTTCTCTCCATCCTGGTGGAGGTCCTCTTCCTTCAGGGAACCCACCTTCACATCCCCCTCCTTGAAGCAACTTGTCACAGGGGGAGGCCAGGCCTCTGTCACCTTGCATCCTGTACTTGGCTTGTGTGTGGGAAAAGCCCCTGCTTCTTCAGGCCCACGCCAGTCCAAACCGCTCTCATGGCAGACTTGGCATCTCATACCGTCGGCAAGGCCCCTGTCTCAACCATCAACCCATTTCTGTGCCTGGTTCTTTGTATCTTCTGTTCTCTTGGCCCTGGCCATTTGCTCAGGAGTGTCATAGCCGAAGGCCTCGGTCACAGTGCACCCCAGAAGCGTATCCCCACCATGCCTCCTTCCCTCACCGTTCACAGGGCTTGTGTCCTGTCACAGCTATCTGCTTACATTCTAGCTTCAGCTCTGACTCCATCTCCGACATATGACCCACAGGGCAGGGACTTGTCTTCCTCATCCACTGCACTGCTCCCAACTCCCAGTGAGCACTCAATAAATGCGTGGTGAATTAATGAATAAGTCAACGAATCAATTGAGCAATCAATCATGAAGTTGACCTTTTTTTTTTTTTTTAAGAGGTTCTGAGTCCAGAGTTGCCACAGAAAGCCAGTATCAGTATTCCACAAGGGAACTCCCTGCATCGCTTAGTCATGTGATTAGTCAACAAACATTCACAGGGCTTGATCATATACCTTGCTCGATGATACAGGTGGATGTCCACCTTGTCCCCTGAGGTTGATGTCCTAAAGAGATGTTGGCAGCAGTGGATAAAGAGTGGTTGTCCCCCGGGCTCCACGCAGACGAGTGTGTCTGCCAGCACCCCTGTGCACTCTTCCCCAGGTGTGACAATTGGTGCTAACTGTCAGCTTGGCAGAAGTTAGACTCTCCTGAGAGATGGGCCTCTGGGCATGTCTGTGGGGGTTTATCTTGACTGTGTTAATTGAGGTGGGAAGACCCATCCGCTGTGGGCGGCACCATTCCCTAGGCAGGGGATTCTGCACCCTACAAGGGAAGGAAAGAGAGATGAGCCGCAGTCTTCGTTCATTTGTTTCTCTCTTCCTCTGATTAGGGACCAGTGTGATCAGCTGCTTCAAGCTCCTGCTGCCTCAATTTCCCCACCCTGATGGGTTGTGCCTTGAACAGGGAGCTAAAGTAAGTAAAGTCCTTTCTCCTTCGCTTCTGTCTGAGTTCTGTTTCGTTTGGGTTTGGAGTTTGTTGTTTGAGACAGGGCCTCACTAGGTAACACTGGCTGACCTAGAACTCACTCTGTAGACCAGGCTGGCCTCGAACCCACAGAAAACCACCTGCCTCTGCCTCCCAAGTGCTGGGATTCAACATGAGCGCCACCATCAGAGTATTTTATCACAACAACAGGAAAAGAAACTAAGACGCTGGGTTAAGGGGACCCACTCATTCATTCATTCATTAACTCGCTCATTCATTAACTCTTTAACCTTTGCTCACAGTGGAGTGGAAAAGCAGTTAGCCCTCTGGACCTGGGCTCAGATCCTGCCTCTAACACCGAGGACACCATGTCAGCCATCTGTCTAGGTCTCTGTCTGCCCACCTGCAGCTAGGGACAATAGTTTTGTCTCACTTGTGGGGTCGCTCTGAGGAAAAGGCATCCAAACGAACTTGTCATGGTGCTTGGTGCCTACCATGAGAGCTGGTCACTGTTGACAAGCTGCCTAGCTGGGTCCTAGAGTGCATACCGGATCCAGACACTGCCCACTCCCAGACATACACAGAACCATAGGATCAAGGGACGAGTGTCACCGGACAGAAATGCAGAGAGCCTCAGGGAACAGTGGACTTTCAACTCACCCTAGGACCACAGCTGGACCCCAAAGTCCCCATATCTGCTAAGCCAGGTCAAACCATTTCTGTATATATACATAAATAGAGAGAGATATATTACATATACATAGATATACATTACACATTCAAACATATATGTATATATACATTACCACACACACACACACACACACACACACACACACACACACACACAAAGCAAAAGTGGGGATGCAGACCTGAATGGTAGTTGGCCTCTCTCCATTCCCCACCGGCCCTGAGTTTTCTGAAAGAAATCAGTCACTGGCTCTCAGGGAAGGAGAGGACAGAGAGTAGTGTAGCTAGAGTTTTTCTGCCTGACCCATAGTCAGGACAAATCTCTCTCACCTGCCAGTCCCACAGCCGCTCAGACCCAACCAAGTAAACACAGAGACTTATATTGCTTACAAACTGTATGGCCGTGGCAGGCTTCTTGCTAACTGTTCTTATACTTAAATTAATCCATTTCTATAAATCTATACCTTGCCACATGGCTCGTGGCTTACCGGCATCTTTACATGCTGCTTGTCCTGGCAGAGACTCCCTCTGCCTTCCTGTTCTTTTAATTCTCTCTGTTAGTCCCGCCTATACTTCCTGCCTAGCCACTGGCCAATCAGTGTTTTATTAGCAACACATTTGCCATACAGAACATCCCACAGCAGAGTAGAGGCTACAGTCAGGAGCACAGACCTCCTTTGCCCAGCTGGCAGACCCCAGAGAGATGCCAAGCCCTCTTCAGCCCAGAGCCTGGGCCCCATAGGGGCTGGGCCTTCAAATGAGAGACACCAGCCAGCCTTCCCTCCCCTCTTCCCTGTCCATTTCAGATGCCAATCAACTCCCCAGTACAAATGGGGAAACTGAACCTCAGGAGGCTCAGGGATGGGGGCTTGCCAAGATCACAGGTGGGACCTGTGCTGCAGTCCCCTGGGCCACCCTGGTGGTGGTCTCCTTAGAAGACTTCAGCCCTGCTCGCCGCACCGCTGAACCAGAGCCTTGACTCTGCTGCCCTCTAGTGGCTACAACATGAGGAAGGAGGAAGAAGTTCAACAGGAAGGAGGCTGAGTCCAGTGGTATTAACACGGGGGGGGGGGAGCCGTGGGGCCTGGGGAGTGCAGGGTGGAAAGGCGTGGAAGAGCCTTAGTCAGACACTTGGGCTCTGGCTGAGCTCAGTGAGGCTGACTAAAAAGGGCCCACACCCTCTGTGCTTCTCCCAAAGTGCAAGCCAGTGTCTCCTTTCTTACATCCACCTGCCATGCTCCTGTCCTGACCCACAGAACATAGCAGCTGCAAGGTCACATAGGTCCCAAGGTTAGGTCGTAAGAGAGCATGCACCACTGCCTTGTCCTTCTAGAACAGTGGCTAAGCTCAGCTGCCTATTACCTGTTCTAAATTTTAGTTCATCTTCAGTTATGAAAAGCTGATACATTCTCACATTCTTACAGTAGGTGAGGTAGAGGCAAGAATATGAGGAGTCCATAGCCTATTTCAGCTACATGGTAAGCTAGGGGCCAACCTGGGCTACATAAAACCCTGTCTCAAAAAAGAGAAAGAAAAAACAGGGACTTAAAAGCAGTTAAGAGCAGAGGACCTGGGTTTGGGTCCCAGCAAACTTATGGCAGCTCACACAGATTTGTAATCCCATTTTCAGGGGATCTGACACCTCTCCTGACATCCACAGACCAGACATACATACATTCAGGCAAAACACACATACACATAAAATGAAATAAATAAATCTTAAAAAATGTTTTTAATGAAAAAATAAAAACAAGGTGAGCAGGTGTCTTGGTTTCCTTGTGCTGTTTTGTTGTGAACAACAGCAACTGACCAAAGACAACTTGGGGAGGAGAGGGTTTATACTTCTGGGTCATAGTCCATCATTGTGCTGGCTAGTTTTATGTCAACTTGACATAAGCAATATCAGTCAGTGCCTGTGTGCATACATACAGGCAGCTCTAACTGGACTCAGCGTTACTGAAAACAAAGGAGGACATGAAGTTGGGAGGGAGATGGGTAAGAGGTTCTAGGGAATTGGAGGGAAGTGGTGGTAGAGGAATATGATCAAAATACATTGTATTTTGTCATAAAAGACAATAATAACAAACTAACAACAGTAAAAACTCAACCCTGTTGATGGGTGTGAATGTGTGTGTGCATGTGTGTTGTGTGTGTATGTGTGTGTGTGTGTGTTTCTTCGCACATGTGCAAGTGGTCTTGCACCATTGTGAATGGGGCAGATGGGCAGAGGACAACCTCAGGTGTTGTTGCTGAGGTGCCATCCTTCTCAGGGTTTTTTGAGACAGAATCTTCCATTGGCCTGGAGCCCACAGAGCTGGCGAGGCTGGACAGCCAGTGAACCTCAGGGATCTGCCTGTCTCCAGCTGCCCAGCACTAGGATTACAAGCATGGGTTACCATGACCAGCTTTCCCATGGAGTCTGGGGCTTAAACACAGGTCTCTGCTTGGAAGGCAAGCCCTTAACTGACTGCATCATCTCTCCCAGCCCAGCTGCTGTCATGATCAGAATCAAAGTATATTTATCAATTAGCTGAGAGATAATTAAAATTACATGGTGCTGAGCCTCCTTCCTGGAATTCGATGTATCTTCCTGCTCTTTCTTCTCCTTTGTTTTGTATTAGTTTTGTTAATTAAAATATTTCTTGAAATAGAACACATGTATAGAAAAGTCACAACTCATTTGGGGTTGATATGATGGATTTCCACCATGTGAAACAGCTACCCCCACTGAAAGCCAGACATGACCTGCAGCCTGGAAGCTCCTGTCACACTCAGAAGGGTCACTGTTCTGTTTCTATTGTCCTTAGCATTGTCTGCTTTTAGTCATTGTTATTGTTGTTTGGCACAGAGTCTTCTATAGCCCAGGCTAGCCTCAAACTCACTAAGTAGTGGAGGACAACCTTGAACTCCAGATCCTCCTGTCTCCATATCCCCAGTACTGGGAGGTCAGACAGGCATCATCATCTCTGGTTTCTGCAACACTGGGGATTGAACCCAGTGCTTCGAGCATGCTAGACAAGCACTCTTCAGACTTGCATTGTCTGGTTATAGACAGGAGGCATGTCCTCTACCACTGGACCCCATCCGCTGAGCTCTGTCATTTAGTCCAGCTGTGGATGTCCTGGGATCTGGCTGTCAGTGCACCATGCAGCATGAGCTGCCCATGCTCTGCAGGCAGTGGCCCTTCATCCATCTTCATGGCTTCAGCATGCTCCTCTGGCCGACAGTGTCATAGTGCATCTGGGCATTTTCCCTCTAATGGATTTTGGGTTATTGGGAATAGTGAATGGCATTGGGGATGCTGCTGACAATTTAAAACAGGTCTTAATAACAACAACAAATGACAGTATCAGGAACAGAGCGTCCTAATCCACATCTGCTGCTCACACTGGTTGACTCCCTAAAGTCTGCTCACCTCATCATATAGGGCACCAGGGACAAAGAGATCAAAGATACGATGCCACCCAAGCCTAGCCTGGTAAGTCAATGAGTTTATTGGGGTTACTTATAGAAGCATGAGTGACCCCTAAACAGCCACATCACTGAAGGGTCTAACTCCAATGTGGATGACAGTCCTATAGATGCATAGACGGGGTTCCCACTTCATCAACTCTCCACCCTCTACACACCTCCTGTGCTGAGGCAGAATTACATACAGCTGAGAGAGATATGTGCCCCTAGACTTTCCATGAGGGACTGTCAACAGGCCTGATCTTGTTGAAGGTCTCCATTGGGTAGCCATGTTGTGATGATTAAAATGATGATGGCTGTCATGCCCAACAGGACAGTCTCCTGTGGCCCTGGGTCATAGGTGTGTCTGTGAGCTAAGACAAATGCCACCAAACAGCTTTCTAAAGGTTGACTATTTCTTCCCTCTGCCCGTGAGTGGCTACTTTACTTCCTACTTTGACAAATGCCTAATGGAAACATAGCCCCTCTCTCTGTTGTATGCATCCATCATGCATGTGCAGGTATGTGCAGGGGTGCTCACCTATGCCTGACCATGTGGAGGTCAGGGGTCAACAACATGTTCCTTCCTCCACTGCTCTATGCTTTATTTGGGGGAGGGGGCAGGGTGTAGTTGTTTGAGTGAGAAATGTGACCCGGGGCTCATGTATTTGGGGAGCTAGGATCCTTTAAGAGGGGGAAAACTGCCGGAGGAAGTAAATCACGGGCGGTGGGCTCTGAGGGTTCACAGCCCCACCCCACTTCCAGCTTGCTCTCTCTGCTTTCAGCCTGTGGTTGGAGATATGATCTCTCAGCTGCCTGCTCCAGCTGCCTGCTGCCATGCAGCCCCTGCCCCCCTCCTCTGCCGCTGTGGGTTCTCCCTCTGGAACCATGAACTAAAATAGCCTCTTCCTTCTATATGTCACTTTAGGTCATGGTGTTAATCTCAGCAACAGAAGAGTAACCCACAGAATGGGTCTCTCTCTGCAAAGGGAGTTTGCTGTTTTAGCGGACTGGCTGGCCATTGAGGCCCCAAGACCCGCCTGTCTCTGCCCCTGCAAAGCCTACAGACGTGTCACCCTGCCTGGCTTTTACTAGAGTGCTGGGATTTGAGTTCAGGTCCTCAGACTTGCTCAGTAAGCACTTTGCCCGCTTGACTCTGCTCCTCCCCACACACACAACCCCTAACAGAAACCTCTTAAAGCAGGAAGGACTTATGTTGGCTCATGTATTCAAAGGGTTCTCCAGGGGCAGAGCATGCGGCAGACTAGCTGCTTCATCTCATGGTCAGCCGGAAGCAGAGGAAGGAGCCAGGGGAGTGTACAGTCCCCAAGAACTTCCTCAAGCTAGGCCCCACCTCTACCTCTCTACCACCCCCAACGCTATCGTATCATGACTCCATCAAGGGGTGAACCCACTCATTAAATGAAAGCCCTCAGATCTGATTGTCTCTGGTAAAGCTTTCCTTCACAGACAGATCCAGAGGGGTATGCCACCAAGTCTCCAAGGAAGAGGTGTTTGTTTTTAAGAAAAGGCCTCACACTGTAATTCAGAATGGCCTTGAATTTGAAGCAATCCTCCTGCCTCAGTCAACAGTGTTGGGGTTACAGATGTGCAAGGTGAAGCCTTGCTTTTTTCCAGGCTGTGTGTGTGTGTGTGTGTGTGTGTGTGTGTGTGTGTGTGTGTGTACAGAGGCCAGGCATCAGCCTTGTGTATGTCCCCTCTAGAACTCCAGTGACCAGTATCAAATGGTAGTGCCCAATGAGAGGGCAGTGAGATGTGCGGAGGTTTCTGCTTCCTGAAACCCTCTGTGGAGCAGAGATGTCTACATGCCACCAACCGAGCAAGTCCAAGTGTTCAAGGCTCAGTCCTCAGAACGGCATGATCAGGAAGTTGGAACCATTACTTTTCTGTGACCAGGTGTCTGACATAGGCAACTTCAGGAAGGACAGGGTGGTCCTGGCTCAGCTTGACAGCACACGTCATAGTGAGAAGCCACCGAGGCAGGAGCATGAGGGGGTTGGTCACGTGGCACCCACAGTCAGGAAGCAAAGAGAAATGAATGCTGGGGCCCAGCTCAGTTTCTCCTTTTTGTTTGGTCTTGTATAATATCAGAGGGACCAGCCTTGATATTACACACCCCAGGGGCTCAGGGAGAGAACTACTAACGGCGAGGACTATTGTCGGGAAATAGAATCTCCGCACACCGAGCTCTAAGTCCACTTGCTTTAATTCCTCTGGCATAACATCTTTTATACACAGCTTGAGTTCTGTTCTCATGTCTAGCTCCTTTCTTGCCTGATTTCTCTCTATGTTTATCTACTGCTCCCTCTGAGTTCTATCTTAATTCTCTCGTCTTAACTCTGCCTCATCTAGGTCCTTTTCATCTTGTTCTTACCCAGCTAGTACTTCCCCATCTGACTCTTCCTCATCTTCCATCTCATTCCTCTAGAACTCTCTTCTAGCCCTTCAATCTAGTTCTTCTCCATCTCAGTTTGTTCCTCTCAAGTTCTTACCTGTCTAGTTCTTCCTTTCTCTTCTCCATCCCTGGGTGCTCTGGAAGTCCTGGTATATAAAACCAGGCTTCCAGAGTCAAACAGAGGGGTGATAAGAATCACACTGTGAGGCACTAACCATTAATTATCATTTGCAACGCCAAAGGGAAGTGACCAATGGGGAAATGAATTAACTAAAGGCTAAATTCGGGTAATAGCTAAGAAGAGGGCTCTTATGTGCTCAACTATAGTCTTAAACGTGATTAGTAGAAAATGTTAAGAATCTATAAGTTGCTAGGTCAGCACAGAAAGTTATCTAAATATTCCTAGAAGTGGTTAGGAAAGGAGTTAAAGGTCTATAAAGTTAGTAAGGATGTAAGAAAAGGAGGGTCTGAGCTAAATTGTGTAAAGCTATTACTTAACGTCCACCTGACCTAGGTGGTGTCTCCTTGTGGAATTTATCTTAAATCAGGAGACTTTCATGTGGACTGTTATTACTGCTAGTCCTTGAAAGTGGCTAAGGGAGATATCTGATTCCAGAGAAAGCCTTTCCTGAGGCTGTTCTCCAAATGCCTGGAATGTGTATGTCCAGAGAGTGATCAGTCCACACTGTTAACCCTTCTTAGGGAAAAGTCAACTGGGAAAACTATGAAGGCACACATGATTTTCATAACAGAAGACAGCTGATATATAACAAGCCAAGTAACACCAAAAACTCCTTGGGATTTGGCTTCCTCTGGAGGAATTCCCTGATCCCTCCAGGTAGTGACTTTGCCATAACCAGCTGAGTTCTTAGGATATATTCCTGCGGCCCGCAGCAGTTTGGTCCAGGCCCCCAGGCCATGGGACAGTGACAACTGAGGGTGGTTCTCCCTTCCTCAATGAACACAATCTAGAAACTCCCTCACAGATACGCCCGGGGTGTCTCCTAGGTGAGTCTAGATCCTGTCAAGTTGACAGTCATGGTTCTGGCATGTTCCCCACTTGCCAATTTGACAACTAAACACAATCACTTTTTTTTTTTCAGGACAGGGTTTCTCTGTGTAGTTTTGGTGCCTGTCCTGGATCTCGCTCTGTAGACCAGGCTGGCCTCAAACTCATAGAGATCCTCCTGGTTCTGCCTCCCAAGTGCTGGGATTAAAGGCGTGCACCACCACTGCCCAACAACACAATCACTTTTAAGCCGTAACTTTCTATCCCTTGTTCCCATGGCTTAAGGCCATCCAATAATGCAAAACATATACAATCAAAACAACTTAATACTTCCAATATGTGATGGCACAAAATGAGCATTTAGTCCCCATTCCAACAGGGACTAAAGGGGTCACACCAAGGCAACATTGGACAAAGCAAGACTGAAACCCAGCAGGACAAACACCAAATGCTGCAGCTCCTTGTCAGGCATCTAGGGCTCATGATGGAATTACCTGTGCTCCAAGGGGCTTTTGTACCCTTGTTCCTCCAGCTCCATCACCTGCAGCACACACAACGTCCTTCTTGGGCCAGCACCACACTATCCTCTGTAGCTGACCTCAATGGATGTCCCATGGTTCTGGCATCTCTACCATCCTGGAGTCTCCACCATCACGTAGGCATCACCTTGTCAGCTTTATGAAATGGCCTCTCCACATCTGTTTACAAAGACTCTAACCCTGCCACCATTGTCTGTCCTCAGTGGCTTTCTGGAATCTTGGTGCAAGCCTCCATGACTCACTCCACCCCCAGCCTCATTCTACCCATTTTCATGCCTGTAAAACCAATATCACATGGATAATGCCGTCAAGTTCTGCCACCAGCTTGAGGTGTGACTTGAACCCTTGGACCACAGCTGTGGTGACCTCTCTAAGTCTTGGTGGTTTAATTGGTGAAAATACTTTCCCAAGCATTTATTCTGTGAGCAGGGGACTCCTTCTGTGAAATTCTCAGTACAAATGCTCTCTGTTCAAAGAAATTTGCATTCTCACAAGTAGAAGCCCTCCATGGGTGGGGCCTTGTCCTCAGGGTACCTTCCTATTGTCACAGTGTAGAGTGTGAAGTTTCTCTGTGATGGTGCTCACCTCTGTAACAATTAAGTTGCATTCTCTGCACACTCCTCATCTGGAACTGTGTACTTGCTCACACTCCTTCCTTCTCAAACTGCACACTTATCATATCCTCTCTCTCTCTCTCTCTCTCTCTCTCTCTCTCTCTCTCTCTCTCTC
>CABHPQ010170933.1:6742-23516 GCA_902168405.1 Peromyscus aztecus
CATTTATCTTTATGGAAAGCTTACATCACCAGGACTGTGGAGATGGCCCAGTAGGTCCTTGCTGCCCAGCACGATGGCTTTTGCCTCCAAAGGCTGACATCATGAGCTCAATTCCGGGGCCCCACATAGTGGAAGGAGAGAACTGGCTCTTGCAAGTTGTCCTCTGACCTCCATGTGTGCACTACTGTGGCTCGCGCACGCACACATAAGTAAATAATGTGTAATTTTTTTTTTTAATTACGAAAAAACAAAAACTTAACTCACCAATCTTTTTACTGGAGGAAACTTTTTTCAGGGCTAGTGTCTGATTGCAACCTCCGGCATGGGAGCCATGATTTACGGATGCTTTCCGGGCAGGCTGGACTGGAGGGGAAGGACTCAAGGGTACACGTTGATGCTCTGGGCTCTAGTGGATAACTGGGTTTAATGTTTTGTTCCATGAGGTTGTCCCGTCCTAGTGACTGCTGTAGAGGGCTCCTGTTTGAGACAGAGCTAAGGTCCCCAGGCCCAGCGTCTCCTCCCTAGTGTCTGGCCCTTTTTTCTCTCAGTCCTCCCAGAAGAGCCAGGGTGCCTGGGAGAGCGCCCCCTGGACCCTGGGTGTGTAGGTGTGTGAGCAGAGAGTCAGCAGCAGGTTCACAGGCTTGGCCTGGTGTGAGCCACAGGGGCCTTATCTTGCCATTAATGGTTTTCTAAATTGGTGGCAGTGGAGCAAAAAACCCAATTTGCGCCTGGAGCACGCATGATTACTATTGTAATAACCTCAGCTAATAAGAATACGGTGCGGGGCTAGGCTGGGAGAGAAAACACATTTCTCATTAGCTCTTGATTAATTACTCTACATAATTCTTAGTTGTGGTGGCCAAGGGGGTGGGTGTTGCCATCTCTTTAACCCCAGCATCTAAGGGTTGTGGGGCTTCTTCCATGGTAGCTGGTTGCCACCAGGAGGGCAATCCCTATTCCCTATTCCTCTCCACTCTCCTTTCTTTCCTCACCTCACCTGTCTTCTCTCACTGCCCCTCCCCAGCACTCCATTGCCTTGCCTTGTTTCTCCATTTAAATCCCCAATTCGCTCTCTTCCTCTCTCCCACCCTCCTTTTTTTTTGAGGTCTCCTGTACCTCAGGCTGGTTTTGAACTCACTATAGCCAAGGATGTAGCCAAGGATGGCCCTGAACTCCTGATCCTCCTCCCTCCATCTCTTTAAGTGCTGGGATCACAGGTGTGCTTCACTGGGGCTGGTTTTATCTGCTGCAAGCACTCTACTGACCGAGCTACACCTGAGGTTTGGCTAGCCTTCTCAGCCTTTCCCTTATCCTGACAGGAATCTGAGTGGGCGTGGGGGGGGGAGGGAAGGGTCATTTGGATGTTAACTCTGCCAAAGGGGCCTGTGGGAGCCAACAGAAATCGTCTCCAGTGCTCCTGGCGCCATCCTCTCGTGGTCACCCCGCTGTTCCACCACAGCCCTTCCCTGCCACTTCTGACATTTCACGGGCCATTGTTGGAGGCCTAATTGCCTGCCAGTGCGAGCCGCTCGCACCTCCCTCCAGCCATCTGGCCCGTGGCTCCTGCTGTTCGCAGCCACAGCTAGGCAGAGAACAAACAGCCAGCCCCGGGCGGCGCTGCAGCTCTTTGTGCCAGTCTGCAGTCATGTATCTTCTGGTCCGGGGACATCAGGCCCGTTACTAAGATGGGTCGGGTGGGCCGAGGGTACGCACAGAGCCCGCGTGGCGACGAGGCTGGAACGGGCTCTGCAGATGGAAGCCCGGGGATGTAGGAAAACCGGGAAGGCCAGGACTCTGCACAGTCGCCTCCCTGTCCCTCTCCATCGGGTCCCCGCAGCCCTCGCCGCTCCCATCCTCCTGACTCCTCCTCGTCCTCCTACCCCTCCGGGAAAGGGGAACTCTCGCTAGAGAGCCGTGTAAAAATAGATATATTTCTGGGTACGCAGCGAGCCTGAAAAACGGCTGAGCCAGAGTCTGCTCCGCTGACAGAAGATCTATGTACCGAATTCCTCTTCAAAATCTATTTCTCCGGAGATTTATTTTTGCAGGGCTCTAGCGAGCCAGGGGAAGTTCGCAGCACCAGGCCACTGGGCGGCCGCTGCTCTCCGCCTGCGCCTGGGACTTCCTTCCGGCTGCCCGGTTCCCCATCGTGAGCAGTGATCGAATTAGGAGACTGCTGATGGACCGGGGCAGGAGCTGAAAAGTCAGGGCTGAAATGCAAGAGGGATTTGAATGGCAAAAAGGTCATTCTCTTGCAGTACCCTGGCGGGGTCGGAAGCCTGTGTGACACAGCGCGACACCCATCCCTGCGGCTGGGAGAATAAGTGATGGCTATATTTATGTTTCCATCTAAATGCATGGATCAAAGCAGACACTTTAATCTATTCAACAACAGCCGGAGGATTAAAAAGTTGCAGGCAAATCACACTCTTAAATTGGTAATATATTTTTGCTTGTCACTTCACAAATCATTTTACAGAGTGACTCCAGGCCTGATGGGAGATCTGAGGACTTGGACTTAGCTCATCTACCTGGAGAGACTCAAGACCCTCCCAGGTGTGACAGGAATCACCTTGATTGCTCTGGGCTCCAACTATAGTGGACAAATGTGGGTCATCAGGCCCAGGGTCACACAGACAAATCTCTTTAAAGATTTATTTTATTTTTAATTATGTGTACTATGGGTCGGTGTAGGTTCACACATATACATGCAGTTGCCTAAGGAGGCCAGAAGAGGGCATTGGATCCCCTGGAGTTGGAGTTACAGGCATTTATGAACTGCCCCTTGTGGATGTGGGGAATTGAACTCAGGTCCTCTGGAAGAGCAGCAAGTATTAAAGGGCCAAGTGGTCTTTCTGTCCTCAGACAAATGGGTCTTAATTCATCCCCATGGTGACGTAGAAGCCGGGAGCCACCACCATTGTCCTCACTTTCACAGGTCAGGGGACAGACAGGTGGTTTACCTGGTCCACAGCCAGTGGGAGTGGGTACCAAGCCAACCGGACTCCAAGATCAGTGACATTCTTTCCTGCCCTTCCGTTGGAGCAGCTGGGAGAGAGTCCAAACCCTTTTCTGTCCCCTGGAACCCATGCAGGGCAGCAGAGAGGAGCAAAGTCCCTCTGCCATAGGTCCTGATAAAGGTCTTTGGCCCCAGCTTCCTCTGTCAAATGGGGCTAATGAGTAGCCACCTCCTGGGGCGAGTGGTGGGAAGAAATGAAATGGTGAGGGGAGGTACTTATCACACTAAGAGCTCAAATTTGCTCTGAACTCTGAAACACAAGAGAGAGAGGAACTCACTGCAGGACTTCAGAGGGATTGCGGGAGGGAGGAACTTAGCCATGATGTCTGCAAGAGAGAAAGCTGCCTCCTAAAGCAGGTGGCTGTGGAAACAGAGGAAGACTTTGTGGCCCGCCCTGACCTATACAGCCTAGCTGCCTTTCTCCTGAGCTCCATCAGTTACTTGTGTTGTGGTTGCCACAAGAATGCCTGATCAAGGCACCTTAGGAAGGAAGCGCTTGTTTGGCTTAGGGTTCTAGGGGATACAGTCCATCGTGGTAGGAAAGCCAGATCAGCAGGGGCAGAAGGCAACTGTCACGTTGTGTTTACAGTCAAGGAACAGAAAGAGATGAAAGCTTGTTTTCGCTAACGTTCTCATTTTTACTGAGCCCCAGGACTCAGGCCATGGAATGACACCAGCCCACGGAATGTTGGTGTCCACGTTTAGGTTGGGTCTTCCACCTCACATAACCTAATGGAGATGATCCCTCACAGATGTGATCAGAGACTTGTTTCCATGGTGATTCTAAATCCCATCAAGTAGACAATCAAGATTAGCCACCACAGTCTCCGTGGACAAGATGCCTTCAGGTAGGACGTGCTTCTAAGATGGCTGCCAGATAACTGAAAACTTAAGCGTGATGTCATCCTCAAGCTACGCGACACACTCCAGTGTCCTGACAGTTGACCACTGCTATGATGGCAACTGGGAAAAAAACCACCAAAGGAGCCCAAGGAAGTGGCCTCAGAATCCCTGGGAAACCTCTATCCGCTCTCAGAAAACCTGCCCAATCCTGTCCTTCATCAGCCTGTCACTCATCCTCATTTCTCTTGTCCTGTAGCTATAACTTCTGGATTCCCAGCAGCCGAAGTTGATTTTAGAGTTCATCGCCTGCTTCTCCTGTTCTTGGTGAAGAATTACTCTCCTCTGATGCTGGCATCATGCTTGGTTGTAATTGGTTCTTGAATTCTGAGAGGTGAAAAGGACCCAGTTTGGGGTCAGAAACTGGTAACGTTCTATTTGCTCTATGTAGTTCCAATAGGGACAACTTAATCTTTGTATTTTTTATTTTTATGTATATATGTTTTCTGCGTGTGTTGTATATGTTTGTGATATATGCACAGGTCACACACAGGCTAAAGGTGGGTGCTGAGTATTCTCCTCTATCATCCTCTGCTTTATTCCTTTGAGGCAGTGTTTCTCCTTGAGCCCAGAGCTCTTGTTTTTTGGTTAGTCTGACAGCCAGCAAGCCCCAGTGAGTCTCTCCTGTGCATTTGTGTGTGTGTGTGTGTGTGTGTGTGTGTGTGTGTGTAGACCCCAAACAGCTTGACCACACAACTGCCATGACAGGCTTACAGGCCCAGACACAGCTCTGTAACAGGCTTACTGGCAGGTAACACCCAGATCCAGAAAAGGCCATGAGCTGACCCCACCTAGGGAGGATCAGCATCTAAGGGGAAATGCCTGACACTCCAGATAGTCCCAGCAGTGTCATTCCAAGCATAGACAAATGTCAGCCAATCAGGGTCCTGATCCCTGGAAATCCCCTCACCCCATCCTCTGCAATGATAAAAACCCCACACTCTGCCTGGGCTCGGGGCGCTCTTCTCTTACCACTGTGTTGGACAGAGGGTCCAAGCTCTAAGCTTGAAAAGAAAGGCTCTTTGCTTTTACATATGGGATTCGGTCTCCATGGTGGTCTTTTGGGGGTCCCCGTGATCTGGGCATAACACTTGCTTCTCCACTCTCACAGTGCTGGGATTGCGGGTACACAGGTCCTCATGTCTGTACAGCAAGTGCTCTTAACTCCCAAACTGTCTCTCCAGCTTCCAGCTGGATCTTTAAGGAGGCCGATAGACCAGCTATTAAGAGGCAAAGAGGAGACCGGAAACTCTGAGCATGTTTAGATTTGTTTAATGATCCCTTCCCTTCTAAGCAGCAGAAACTAACATCCCATGAGTAGTAGAGTCAACTCACTCTTCCCCTTCCTCTCTCTCTCTCTCTCTCTCTCTCTCTCTCTCTCTCTCTCTCTGTGTGTGTGTACCTGTGTAAGGTTATATTGGTGGCTTTGTGGAGAGCCTGCTCCAAGGCCACCTCCAGGGTAATGCAAGAAAATCCATGAAGACCTTTTCTATCTGAGGATATTTAGAAATAAATTTCTACCTCTCTGACTGGTTAAATAAGAAAAAACACATGCTTTCTGATGTTAACTTTCTCTTTTTACTTCATCTTAAGAATAATTTCTGACTCTTTCTGTCTCCACACAGCTACATATCTCTACATTGCTACATTCTACACATACAGTTACATGTCTTTCTTTATGTACATATGGCCACACATCTCTATACTAAGTTACATGTTTTTACATGTCTACACATCTACCTTTTACATACATTTCTCTTCTACATCTCTTTTCCATACAGCTTCATCTTCCTTGTCTCCACACTGTTACAAATCTCCACACAGCCACAACCAAACATCTCATTTACATGCTCTCTCAGCATGCAGCACTTTACACAGTTCCTAGGCACAGCTCCTCTACATAGCAGCAGCTCTTTCACACGGCTCTCACTCTCTCACACTCACTCACACACACATAATTCTTACATGATTCACTCACTCTTTACTCATTCATTCACCCACTCACTTCCTCACACCTTTCTCATGTTTCTTCTTCTTCATCTCTCACCCAGCGCGCGCGCGCACACACACACCACACACACACACACACACACACACACACACACACTTCCCTCACATTCTGCAGCAGCTCTCACATAGCTCCACACAGCCGTCCCTCTCCACACCACCGCTGCTGCTCCTTCTCAGCCAAACTCTGGACAATCATAAGCTACATTTTCAGGGCCCTACCCATTCTCACAACTCAAGTCATGTGGTTTCTCTTAGGCCAGTCATGTCACATTGACCCATGCACGTAGCTCTAAGTTGGTGAGGGGTCCCAGACAGTAAACAATTGGCTGAACCTTGAACTGTCAGGGTATGTGCAGAAAGAGAGCTACTGCCAGGAGCCAATCCCAGGGTAAACTGCCTGGCCTTGATTTAGCAAGAAACAACACCTGGGAATTGGTCATTGCGGATGTTCTATAGGAGCAGCTTAGTCTGTTTGGGACTAGTTCTGAGGTCTTTGCAAAATGTGTAAAAGGCTGTCTTTGAGGCTGAGAATGCTGTTCCTTTCCTGTGTCAGTGAAGAATATTCTGGTAATATTTCTGTTCATCAGAATTATACAGCTTAAACAGAAATCCACAGCTAAATGTGTGCCCAGAGATGTAAAAGACACCCCCAAAGGGCTGTGGAAAGCACCCACGGCTGTTCTTATAGGGAGGTCTAATAGTGGCACCCGAGAAAGCTACAGACAGAAAACAACTGGTTTCCACAGCCAGTGACCCCACGGCTTAGGACAGGTGGGGCTCCCCATCAGGGAGTTAATACGTCTGGTGGGTCGACTTGTCAAACACTAGTTGTCACCTGCTGTATACTCCCATGGCCCTCGGCAAGTTTATGTGCACTGTGTGTGTACAGGTGCTTGAGGGGGTGAGAAGATGGCACTGAGTCCTCTGGAATTGGAGTTGCAGCTGTTGTTAGCCACCTGGTATGGGTGCTGGGAACCGAACCCTGATCCTCTACAAGAGCCCTAAGCATTCTCAACTGCTGAGCCGTCTCTCCACCCCCACCACCTTGCTTTTTGAGATAGTGTGTCTCAAAGGCCTGGGACTCACCAATTAGGCCTGGGTGACTGGCTAGTGAGTGAACCTCAGGGATCCATCTCCCTCTGCCCTCTCCAGTGCTGGCCTTAGAAATGTGCTGCCATGCCCTGCTTTTCTACATGGGTTCTTGTTGTTGAGTGTTTCTGCTCTTTTGGGGAGCCCACTACCTAGCTCCCAAATAAATCACACACAGAGACTTATTCTTAATTATAAACGTCCGACCTTAGTTTGGCTTGTTGCTAGCCAGCTTTACTCCTAGGCTGACTTAACTCCTGAAAAAGTTTGTCTTTTCTCTTGGCGTGAATTGGTGGGTGAAATTACCAGAGTCCTAGGGCTGACCCAAGCAGAGCCAAGACAGAACTGTAATTTACTTTAAATTATCCCTTCTAGCTTTTGTCTTGGGCTTTCACCTTTCTCTATTTCTGTATACCTTTCATTATCTCTTACTCCATGTCTGGCTGTGTAGCTGGGTGTCTGGTCCCTGATATCCTTCTCCTTCTCTGGCTACTTCCCTTTCTCCTCTCAGATTTCTCTTTCTGTTAATTCTCTCTGCCTGCCAGCCCTGCCTATCCTTTCTCCTGCCTTGCTATTGGCCATTCAGCGCTTTATTAGACCATCAGGTGTTTTAGACAGGCACAGTAACACAGCTTCACAGAGTTAAACAAGTGCACCATAAACAAAAGTAACACATCTTAAAATAATATTCCTCAACAGTTTCTGGGGATCAAACTCAGGTTCTCTTGTTCACAGGGTAAGGATTTTTTTATTGACTGTGCTATCTCTCCAGCATCTTGTTTTTCTTTCTTTTATTCTGAGACAGGGTCTTTCCACATAACCCTGGCTGTCCTGGAACTCACTCTGTATACCAGGCTGGCCTCACAGAATGCTGAGATTAAAAGCATGTGCCACTACGATGGGCCAGCCCTGATTTATTTATTTTCCTTGCTTTCTTCCTTCCTTCCTTGCTTCCTTCCTTTTCTTCTTTCCTTCCTTCTTTCTTTTTTTTTCAGAGTCAAAGTTTTGGTAAATACCCTAGGCTGATTTTGAATTCATGGTAATTCTCCTGCCTCAGTCTGAGTGTGGGAATTACAGACCATATCTGCCAGAGGACAACTTACAAGAGTTGACTCTCTTCTCCCACCATGTGGGTTCTGGGGATCCAACTCAGGTCTTCAGGTTTGGCAGCAAGCACCTTTACCATCATGCCAGGCCTCTTTTGAAGGTTTTTTTTTTTTTTTTTTTTTTTTTTTAATGGGTTCTTTGTGTATCATCCTTGAATCCTGGCTTAGGCTTGACTCAGATCTCCACTGACCTTCAATTATTTGAAGGGCACAGTGTGACCTCGCTCCCCCTCCAACACATACACAGAGCTATGGCAACCCCCCCCTCCCCGCCCCAAGGAACACTTAGGTCCCTTTGCCTAGCATTACCAGTGTGGTCCTTGGAACTATTGCAGCTCTAGACAAAAAGTGGACTTGAAACTTGAGTTTCTGTCTGGTTCCATCTCTTAGTACGTGCGTACCCTTTTGCAAACCATCTGATCTCTCTGAGCCCCAGTTTCTCCACAAGAAAAGCAGGGGACCCGTTGTCTTCCCTGCTGGCAGTTTAGAGGGCTTGTGAGGAGCTGAAGCTGGAGGTGCTGTTCGCCTGCACTCTGGAGGGCGCACTGTGGGGCATTTTTGGGCTGGGCTCTGAGGCATCCTGGCGCTGGCTACCCACTGGCGCGCGCGGGGGGGGGGGGGGGGGGGGGGGTGCTGCGCGTTTGTTCTCTGCAAGGCTGGCGTCGGGGAGCCAGGCGGCACCGGCAGATCGCACCATCTGCCCACTCGGAAGCGGAGCGCAGGTGTTGGGTGGGGGCGCAGGTAATTGCTGACGGCTGAGCCAGCTCTCCTCGCATCTGGTCCCGGGGCGAGGCGAGTCCCGGGCGCTGGAGGAATCGGCCCGCGGGGCTCCAGCCTGGCCGAGCCCCGAGTTCTGCCGCAGCCCCGCTGCAGCTAAGCCAGGGAGGTCAGGGCATTATCGGATTCGCTTTACCAGCGTGGAAATCGACAACAGGAGAGGTTAAATCTCCGGCCGAGGTCCAGGAACCAGTCAATACCGGGCCTGAACTAGCCCTCCGGGTCACCCGACTCTTAATTCCATTTTCCTCGCGTGACCCCGCGACACCACGCGGTTCAGGAAACATTTATGTAGCGCCTTCTGTGGGTCAGGCTCTGAGGTACATATGGGGTGTCACCGGTTCTCAGGCTCTGTTCATGCCTGGACACAATCTACTGCCCCTGTGGACACAAGAGGTTCTTAGGTGGTACAGCTTCGTTGTCCACTAACTGGCTACCGGAGATTTTTTTTTTATTATTATTTGGTTTCCTTTCTCCCCTTAATTAATTAATTGATTGATTTTTGAGATAGGGTCTAATGTAGCCCAGGCTGGCCTTAAACGTGTAGCTGAGGATGACCTTGAATTTCTGATCCTACTGCCTGCACCTCCCTGGCAGCTGGGGATTACAGGCCTTCTCAATTTTGGAAGTGCTGGGGATGGAGGCCAGGGCAAGCCCTCTACCACCCGAGCTATACTCTGCGCCCAACCTGAATGTCTTCAACAGTACCGTTCCTACCTATTCTTGCAACGGCTGACTCCCTAGGTCAAAGGCCTTGGCTTGCAGCAGAAGGCCTTTCTGAGTCTGGCCCCAGTTTCCTGTTGCTCCTACCTGCCCTCTCTCTCCTGGGGTCTAGCTGCAGAGGGTCTAGCTGCACTGGGTCCTTGGACTTCAGTGACCCTTTCCAGCTGTGTGCTTGACTAAATTGACCCTTGCTTTCAGACCTAGTTCATCTGTGGTTTCCGCTCCCTGAAGCCTCCTCTTTCCCTCTCCTGGGCTGTCATGGTCTTCTCACGTTCCAAAGCTGCTCCCCAAACCTTCCCTGCTGGACAGCGGCTCTTCAGGCCTGGGCCTTGATAAACTATGCAATGTCCCCTCCTCCTGCCACATAGAACGTCCTCAGGGACACAAAAGAGGTCTGTGAAGTTGTGTTGTCAAGCATCCCACAACGCTAATGCTATTACTGATAAAACTAAGAAGTAGTTACTGAATTATGACCATTGGGTTAGGCTTACCTTAACAACTCTGAGAATTAAAAAAAAAAAAAAGTATTTCTTTTGTTTTCTGAGATTATAATTCTATTATTTCCCCCTTCCCTTTCCTCCCTCCATCCCACCCCCATATGCGTCTCCCTTACTCTCTTTCAAGTTCATGGCCTCTTTTTTCATTGTGGTTATGTAATTGTGTGTGTGTGTGTGTGTGTGTGTGTGTGTGTGTTCCTAAATACATAAATAAAACCTGCTCAGTATTTATAATGTTACTTCTGTATATGTTTTCAGGGCTGACCATTTGGTATTGGGTAACAATTAGTGTGCTCTTCCCTGGGGAAGACTTTCCCCGGCTCTCGGCATTCCTTAGCTGCCTGTAGTTCTTCGCATAGGCTTGAGGCTTCCGAGGCTCTCTCTCCCTGGTCCACGTTAGCGGTTGTCCTTGTTCTGCTCACATTTAGGTAGCCGTGTTGGAGAGACTGCGGGCGTAGCTTCTGATGTTTCTAGGAAACACAATCCCACGGCCAACTCCTTGATCCTCTGGCTCTCACAGTCTTTCTGCTTCCTTTTCTGCCACGATCCCTGAGCCTTAGGGGCAGGAGTTGTCTTATGGATGGATCTGTTGGAACTGGGCTCCACAACTCTGCATTCTGATTGGTTGTGGCTTTCTGTAAAAGCTTCGAGAATTTTAAGTTCTAGACTGTTTTCATTACCAGTGTGAAAGTATAGAAACAACACAGCCGGCGCCTTGGGCGTTCGCGAGTATACCTATGTTGTAAGGACACACGGCACATGTGTTACTACCTTCTCTTTCAGTTTGCCATTGATTGACAAGTTCCTGTTCAGACAAGGCCGAGACAGTGTGAGTAGCCTTCGCGTTTTCAGAGAGTTTTAATCAAATGAACCAAGTGTCCCTCCATGGTGCTTCTGTGACCTTGGGTTCCGAATGGCCTCTATGGACCAACGATTATTGTCAGGTGTTACAGCCAGGTCAGGATGACCCGTGGCCTAGGAAGCTACTCCATGCTCTGGAGCTATGCATTGCTCTCCTTTTTGAGATGGGAAGCAGCAGCAGGCCTCTCCTTGCGTTGTGGAGCATGTCTGTGGACATGTGGGGTGCACTGGGTGTCTTAAAGAGGGCTATGTGGCTCTGTGAGTCTACCAGCACACTTTTAATATTATTATTATTATTATTATTATTATTATTATTATTAGGCAGAGTCTTATTATGTAGACCAGGCTGGCTTTGAACTCCCAGAGATCCACCTGACCCTGACTCCTCAGTGCTGGGAGCAAAGACATGTGCCACCAGACCTTGCTTCAGCACACTTTTTATTTTTAATTTTGAACCCCAGGAGCATGCTGGGATTTTTGCCCTTTTAGCATTTCTGGAGGAAATATGCACAGAAACACTAAATAAACACAGAGGATTAAGGGTCTGCCTCCATGGGAGGCATGGCTCGTAAGGAAGAAGGAGGGCATGTATGTTCCCCTGTCTTGTTTGTTTGACTCTGCAATTCAGCTGCAGCACTGTGGGGGACAGCAATCTTATTTTTGAGTTGGTTCAAGAAGCATGGGCTCCTGTGCATCAGAGTGTCAGCACTTAGAGGGTGTGTCCTGTATCTGGCTCCGTGGATCTTGGAGTGTCCTAGGAAGGGCCTAGGTGATGGTGAAGCTGCTTTCTCTTGGTAAAGCTGGTTTGTGTGTACTAGGATAAAGTGAACATTCTGGGCATGTCACCTGTGCGTATGGGTGTGTGCATCTTGAGTGTGTGCCTGGATCTTTCTGTCTGTACATCTTTCCATTGGAGTATGAGTGAACATTTACGCTGGAGGCTGTATTTGTGTATGTGCAGGTGGATCCAGGTACAAGTCTATGATGCTTTTGGTGGTGTAAGCGTAATTTCACGGTGGAGTATAGTCCCCAGTGGGTGCCTCTGTCCAGGTGGGTGGGTGAAGGATGGTGGCAGGTGAGTGGGTGAGCTGTGCAGATAGGTCCCCAAGGATTGTGCATGCCCGTCTTCAAAGACTCCTCTTGGCTCGGTTGCTGCTGCTGGTCCCTAGCGGTTCTGCCTTGCTGGTCCGCAGAGAGATCAACACCCTTCAAACCAGCTGCCTTGTTGGCTGCGGCTCACTTGGTCCGCCTCCTGATGCCTGCAGTTGTCATGGAAACCAAAGTAGGTCTGCTTCTGTCTGCCACTGGGTCCCTGGGCTAGGGCAGCTATGGGCCAAAGCCACCATGGTGAGGGCTGGCCAGGGAGAAGGGGGGGCATTCTGAGGGGTCCTCTGAGCTTGTTTTTCTTTGAACTCTTCTGGGGCCTCTTTTCTGCCTCCAAACACAAGGTCAGATCACCTGCTGTCAGACAACTGGAATCAAAACAGCCCTGTCAGAAAAGGGCCGGAACAAGTTGACTTTTCACACACAGACAAAATTCTTTCCCGGGGAAAAAAAAATCAAGACATATGCTAATTCCACATTACTGTGCATGTCATTTGTACGCTATTAGCTCAGTGCCTAAAATAAAGTGGCTTTCAGGAGAGAGAGAGAGCTGGTGCTGTGTGGTGGGAGGACTCTGCCTGCTTTTGTCTGACTGTCCCAGTAAGCAGCTGTGCAGGGTTCACAGCACAGGGAGGATGAGCAGTAGAGTGTCAAGCAGCGAAAAGATCATGAAGTCTGGGTGGTTCAGGAAAATGGAGTCGCAAACACACAGCTAGCTGAACAAGTGAAGGGCAATAAATACGTTGTTAGGGAGAGTCAGAAAAGATGGCGCATACATGAAACTGCAAGGCAGTGATTAACACAGAGGTGGGGATGGTGATTAACTTGGGGAGAGGTAGACTTCTGGGGTGGGGCTTACGGCAGGTGATTGGCTGGTGTTCTTTTAACTGGGCATCTATAGCCCTCCATTCTTCTCTGCAGGTGGTACCTATGGTGACTGATAAAAGTAGTGAGTCGGGTGTGGTGGTACACCCCTATAATATCTGTACTTGGGAGCTGGGGACAGGAAGATCAGGAGTTTAAAGTCACCCTCAGCTGCACAGTGAGTTTCAACTAGTCTGAGCTACCTGAGATCCTGCCTCAAAGAAACAAAGAAAGAAAGGAACAAGCAAATGACACAAAACAGAAGCTCCCAGTTTGGAGCTTGTGGCTGCTGGCTTGATTTAGTGGTGGTAGGTAGTTAAGGGGTCACTGAGAGAATGCAGAGGAGGGATCACATTTTTGAATGGGCTCTGGTCTTGCCTCTGGTACTGACTGGGCGTGGCCTTGGGGGAAGCTACTCATCTTCCTCCAACTGAAGTTTCTACCTCTAGAACATGACAGCACATTGCATTTCTTCATTTGATACCAAGTTAATTTTGAGTTTTCTGTGTGCCAGGCCCTGTGTCAGGAAGAGTCATGCGTATGTCACCCAGGCACATGTCACAACACCATGAGTGCTCCCAGGGGACACCTAGGCTCTGGGTGGGTAGGAGCTAGGAGAGAGGTTTAGAGCAGAGAGCAGGGAAGAGGCCAGTTTTGGAAGCTGGCCCATAGTTGGACATGGTGACCCACTCCTTTAATCCTAGCACTCAGGAGGCAGAGGCAGGCACTTCTCTGTGATGCATGGACAGCCTGGTCTACATAGTGAGTTCAGGCCACCCTCCAAAAAGGTGGATTAAACTTCAATTGGATGTGCTACAGACAGAATTACAGACACCATGTGGCCAGGGTCAAGAGGTCACCGGGAACAGCAAGATCACCCATCACAGCTGGAAGATGGCGGAGTTAAAGGACAGATAAGGCTCATTTATAGGGAAGGGGCTTCCCCCCCCTTTTTTGTCTTCTATTGAAAATAGATTTTTTTCTCTCATATGCCATATCTGATTATGGTTTCCCCTCCCCAACTCCTCCCCACATCCCCTCCCATCCAGATCCACCCCCTTTCTGTCTCTCATTGGAAAACAAAGTCTTCTAAGGGGTACTAATAAGACAAAATAAGACATAGTAAGAAAACACACCAGACTAGGACAAAGAAGACAAATAGGAGGAAAAGAGCCCAAGAGAAGGCACAAGAAACAGATAGAGATGCAGAGAACCATTTGTTTGCACACTTGGAAATCCCTCAAATCTGGGTGGTGGTGATGCACACCTGTAATTCCAACACTTGGGAGGCAGAGGCAGGTGAATGTCTGTGAGTCTGAGGCCAGCCTGGTCCACAGAGTGAGATCCGGGACAGCTATAAGGAGAAACCCTGTCTTGAAAAAGCAAACAAAACCAAAACAAAAAGAAATCCCACAAAAACATTAAACTGGAAGTCATAATATGAAAAGGACCTGTAGTGTGAAAAAGAGAGAATATATATAAAAATAAAAGTAAAAAGAGAAAAAGAGAAAAAGAAGAAGCCCTGATTCTCACGTGGGGTTGTGGCTGGCTTGGTGTTTATGTCTGTCTTTTGGTAGCACCTTCCTATTCCAAAGACACTAGAATGTAGGTGTGAAGGCTCTCTGTAGTCACCAGCTTGACTTCACCGTGTTCAATGAGTTGTGTGGGTGTTGTCTTCAGCAACGGGACCTTGCCAACAATTTGTGGAGAGCAACCTATAGTCTTGTCAAAAGCCTGGGTTGTTCGGAGGTTCTCATGGGACCTCTTTGGTCAACAATTCAATTAGATGTAACCCAGTCCCAGTTCTGGAATCTTCATTTGGTGACAAGAGATGTCTTGTTGGAGTTCTGTCTCCTCCATTATTTGGTGATTTCATTTAGATAGCATTCATATATGTATATATGTTAGGAAGCTTCTACTGTATTAGGTTTCCATACTATACCTCAAATGGTCCTTCATTTTAGCTGTCTCTCCCCATATCCCCTCCTTCGTCTCCCTCTTCCTCTCCCTCCCAACTTGATCCTCCCATTCAAGTACCCCCGAGACCATAACTATCATTCTATCTCCCTTTGCTAAGGAGAGCTAATTGTCCCTTCAAGTCCTTTACTCTATATTTAACCTCTATGGTTCTGTGGCTTGTAGCTTGGTTATCACTGATTTAACTGTTCCATCCACTGATGGATGTGAATTTCATGATTCCATTTTTTAAATGGCTGAGTAATATTCCATTGTGTAAATATACTACATTTTCTTCTTACCCATTCATCTGTTGAGGGACATCAGGGTTGTTTCTAGTGTCTGTCTACTATGAAGAGGTCAGCGATGAATGTGGTTGAGCAAGTATCTCTGCAGAAGGATAAAGGAAGCATCCTTTGTGTATATGCCCAAGGGTAGCTTGCCTGCCTTTCTCTCTCTCTCTCTCTCTCTCTCTCTCTCTCTCTCTCTCTCTCTGGTTTTTTGAGACAGGATTTCTCTATGTAGCTTTGGAGCCTGTCTGGGAACTCGCTTTGTAGGCCAGGCTGTCCTCGAACTCACAGAGATCCGCCTGCCTCTGCCTCCCAAGTGCTGGGATTAAAGGCGTGCGCCACCACCGCTAGGCTTGTGCAGCTGGCTCTTAAGGTAGATTGATTCCGACCTTCCTGAGGAACCACCATGCTGATTTCCATAGTGACTGTACAAGTTTGCACTCTGACCAGCAGTGGATGAGTGTTCTCCTTATTAGACATCCTCGCCAGCATGAACTGTCACTTGTGTTACTGATCTTAGCCATTCTGACAGGTGTAAGATGGAATCTCAAAGTAGTTTCGATTTGCATTTCCCTGATGACTAAGGAAGTTGAACATTTCTTTCCTTTCCTTTCCTTTTTTTTTTTTTTTTTTTTTTTTTAATTTTACGTGCATCGGTGTTTTGCCTGCATATATGTCCGTGTGAGGGTGTTGGATCCCCTGGAACCAGAGTTACAGACAGTTGTGAGCTGCCATGTGGGTGCTGGGTATTGAACCTGGGTCCTCTGGAAGAGCAACCAGTGCTCCCAAACACTGAGCCATCTCTTCAGCCCCAAACATTTCTTTAAAGTGTTTCTTAGCCATTTGTGTTTCCTCTTTTGAGAATTCTGTTAAGAACTGTACCCTATTTTTTTTTTAATTTGGGCTATTTGTTTTCTTGATATATAGTGTTTTTTAGTTCTTTATATATTTTGGATATTAGCCCTTTATTGGATGTATAGATGGTAACAATCTTTTCCCATTCTGTAGGCTGCCACTTTGTCCAAATGACAGCGTTCTTTGGCTTTGTGAGGTCCTGTTTATTAGCTGTTGATCCTAGTGCCTGTGCTAATAGTGTTCTGTTCAGAAAGTCTTTTCCTGTGGCAATGAGTTCAAGACTATTCCCCACTTTCTCTTCTATCAGGTTCAGTATCTGGTTTTATGTTGAAGTCCTTTATACATTTGGAGTTGAGTTTTATGCCGGTGTTGAGTATGGATCTATTTGGATTTTTCTTTATGTAGTAGCCCAGTTTGACCAGCACCATTTGTTGAAGATGATGTCTTTTTTTTCCGGTGTGTATTTCTGGCTTCTTTATCAAAAAATCGGGTGTCCATAAGTATGTAGATTTATGTTTGAGTCTTCAGTTAGATTTCATTGATTGATGTGTCTGTCTTTGTGCCAATACCATGCTGTTTTTATTACTATAGCTCTGCAGTACAGTTTGAGGTCAGGGATGCCAATATCCCTGGCAGTCCTTTTGTTCTTCAGGATTGTTTTAACTATCCTGTTTTTTTTTTTTTTTTTTTTGTGTTTCCATTTGAATCTGAAAATTTTTCTTT
>CABHPQ010170934.1:0-10721 GCA_902168405.1 Peromyscus aztecus
TCTCTCTCTCTCTCTCTCTCTCTCTCTCTCTCTCTCTCTCTCTCTCTGAGTAATGTCTAGCTGTGAGTCTGTGAATCTCTTTCCATCTACTGCAGGAGGAATCTTCTCTGATGATGACTGGAATTTAGTCTCTGGTTCTTGCTGTGGAATGTCTTTCTCTGTGCTGTGAATATGTGTTAGTACCATTGGCTAACAAATAAAGCTGCATTGGCTATGGCAGGGCAAGATGGAGCCAGGTGGGAAAATCCAAGAGGGATAATGAAAGAAAAAAGGAGAGTAAAAGGAGACACCAGCCTCTGCCCAAGGAGCAGCAAGATGCCAGCAGACTAGTAACACCACAGACCCATAGCAACTTACAGATTAATATAAATGGGTTAAGTTATAAGGGCTAACTAGCAAGAAGCTTGAACTATAAGCCATACAGTTTGTAATTAATATAAGCCTCTGAGTGATTATTTTATAAGTGGCTGCAGGACCTCAGGGCTGGGCGGGACACAGGAAAACTTCCAGCTACAGGTTCTTGGTCACACAAGCAATGTCAGGTATGGCTTCCAGCTTATGGAGCAGGCCTTAAGACAACTCAAACATCAGTTGGCTATTCCCACAAGTTCTGTGCCACTGTTGCTATAGTATATCTTGCAGTGAGGACAGATTTTAGGTCAAATATTTTGTGGCTGGGTTGGTGTCCACGTTTTCTCTTTTGACAGCCTATAGATTACCTTCCCTCATCAAAGACCCATAAGAGTGTCCTGCACACATAAAACATAGGGGTGAAGGCTCCATGTAGGCACTAGCTTGACTTCTCCTAGTTCACTGAGTTGTGTGTGTGTGTTGTCATTAGCAATGCCCCCCACCTCCCATCAGTTTGTGGAAAGCAACCCATTGTGTTAGCAACAGCCTGGGTTGTTTGGAGATTTCCATTGGACCTCCTTGGCCAACAATTAAATTGAATGCAAACCAGTCCTGATACTGGAAGCCTTCTTTGGTGAAAAGAGATGGCCAGTTGGAACTCCTCATCACCCATTACTAGGAGATATCTTTAGGATAACCTTCACATATTTTAGGAAGTTACTTTTCCTCTCCACTAGGTTTCCATATCATCCCTCAAATACCCCTCAATTCCAGCTGTCTCTCCCCAAATAATCTCCCTCAACCCCATCTCCCCTGCCTGTGCCAATTAGACCCTCCCACTCCCTTCCATCCACCACACCCTCTCCCTTCTCCAGTCCACCTGTAAAATCTATTCTATTTCCCCTTCCCAGGGAGATCCTTGTGTCCACCCAGTTCTTTCCTCTATACCTAACATCTCCAAGTCTATAGACTCTCAGATTGTAGGTTGGTTATCATTTCTTTAATGGCTAATATTCAGATATAAGTGAATACATACTATATTTGTATTTCTGGTTCTGGGTTACCTCATTCAGGATGAATTTTTTCAAGTTCCATCTATTTGCCTGCAAATTTCATGATGCCACTTTTATTTTTTTAATAGCTGAGTAATACTTAATTCTGTAAATGTACTGCATTTTCTTTACTCATTCTTCTTTTGAGGGATATCTAGGTTGTTTCCAGTTTCTGGCTATTATAAATAAAGCAACAATGAACATGGCTGAGCAAGTGTCCTTGTGGTAGGATGGAGTGTCCTTTGGGTATATGTCCAGAGTGGTATAGTTGGATATTGAGGTGGATCTATTCCTAACTTTCTGAGGAGCTGCCATAGTAATTTTCATATTAGTTATACAAGTTTTCACTTCTACTAGCAATGGATGAGTGTTTTCCTTATTCCACATTCTCACCAGCATGAGCTGCCACTTGTGTTATTGATCTTAGTCATTCTGACTAGTGTAAGATGGAATCTCAACGTGGTTTTGATTTGCATTTCCCTGATGACTAAGGATGATAAATATTTCTTTAGGTGTTTCTCAGCCATTTGAGTCCCTCTGTTGAGAATTCTGTTTAGAGCTGTACTCCATTTTTAATTAAGTTATTCCTGGATTGCTTTAAGTGATTTATTGATTTCCTCTTTAAGGACCTCTATCATATTTATAAAGGCTATTTTAAGGTCTTTTTCCTGTGCTGCTGCTATCATGGAACATTCAGGACCTGTGGTGGTAGAATAGCTTGGCTCTAGTGGATACATATTGCCTTAGATGTATTTTTACACTCATTTAGGCATTTAGGCATCTGGGATTTGAATGATTATAGGTCTAGGTGCTGTTTACTAGCTGTGTCTTTGTTGGGTGTGTTGTTCCTTGGTTGCTGTTTCCTCTATAAATTTTAGGAGAGTGTGATGACTGTGTGTTGCCTCATAGAAAATTTTCTGTAGACCTGATAGTGAAGCCTCTTGTGGCTCCAGGTAAAATGTGTTTCTCACCTTAGAAGCTGATACCTATGGTTGGGTGATAGGCTAAAGACTTGAAGGGGTTCACTGGAGGGATGAGAGTGACGTTCAACCAGGATCTTCTTATTTTGTCTCCATGAATGCAGGTAGTCAGTGAAGAAATGTCACCTCAGAAAGTCCACCATAGCACTAGGGATGAGACTGGGGCATTGGACCTGTTTCCCTGGCCTGCCTAGCCACTGTGTGCATAAGGAATGCTTGCTGGTATTGGAGACTGCTACAATGGGATGAGGTTGGGGAAAGGAAGGCTGGTGGAGAAGATGTTTGTGATCCATTGCGGATGGACTCAGAGGGGAAAGGGAGACTTCAGCACATCTGCTACAGAGCTGGGAATGATACTGGGGGTGTTGAACTGAAGGAGCAGAAGGAGAGGTGAAGATTTGTGGTCAGCCTAGCTGTTTCCCTGGCAGGCTTGTCCTTTGGCTTAGCTTGGGAAGCCTGCTAGGGTTGGGGTCTTGGACAAAGCAACGAATAGAGGGAGCAAGGTTAGAAGGAGAGATCTGTATGATCCACAGTAATGGGAGGCAGGGAAGACAGCCACAGGTGTTCTGTTGTGGAACTGGGGATGAGACTGGGCGATTAGATCTGTCTGGGGGAACAGAGGGAGAAGAAAAGAACTGCAGACAGTCTACCTGGTTTTCTTGCAGGTGTCCTCTGTTAGCAGAGGGTGCCTGCTGGAGGTTGGGGTGGGGCTGTAGCTGGTTTCTTTTGCAGAGTTAAAGATGAACCTGGGGGACTGGATTTTCCATGAAGAAGGGAGTGGTGAAAGTCTTCAGTTGGCTTACCTGTTTCCCTGGCCTGCTCAGTGATGTGTTCTCAGGGAATCCTGGTGGTGTCGGAGGCTGGGAGAATGGGATGAGTTGGGGGAAGGAAGGTTGGGAGAGAAGATGAGTGTGATCCCTGGGGCTGTGACAGAGAGGAAAGGGAGATTACAGGTTTTCTGTTTTCTGTTACAGAGCTGGAGATGGAGACTGTGGGGATCTGGGAGAGGAGAGATGTGGATCCACTGTCAGCCTACTAAGTAGGATATCTTTAGTGAATATCAACCTAAATACAGTGTGTTCTACTATATCACTATATCGTACTAGTATAAATTTTTAAAATATGATTTAATTATTAGTTACTGAGTCAGTAATGCACATCTAGCACAGTGTTAAAGAAATGATTTTTGAAGAAATTATTTAATAAAGATATAAACTGAGAACAAGAAGTAATATATAAATTTATATATAAATAATAAATTTTAGTATACCACACAATGCAGAGCCATATTACCTTGTTTAATTACATACTATTCTTTATTTCTAACCTGCAAAAGCACAACAGAATAACCCATCAGGATCAATACCAACAGGCAAGACTAAAAAGTCCTGGGGAAGGAAGAAGGCTGAATTGTAGTGGACCCACACAGAGCTGAGTGTTTCCCTGGTTTGCAATGCATTTTTCTCTATTTTTTTTTTAAATTTTATTTTCCCATCTAAGTTCTTTACTGTTTGCTTCAATACCCACCCTGTCACTCAATTACAGCATACCTTTGAACGCATAATTAGGGATAGAGGAGGTATTATTAAAAGCAGATGGAGAGGAAACCAAATCACATCCCTATAAAGGTCACCACTGAAAGAAATCACAAACAAGAGGTTAGTATGTGACATTTCTTTCAGACAGTCTCTCTTTCCCACTAACCCAACTGCCTGTATTTTTTTCAGTGGGGAGCTTTCTTGGATGGAATTCATTTATCATGGATGTTGTTTCCATCATAACTCTTGAGGGAATTGTTCTGATGAGCTTAGACAATTTCATACCCTGTGCACATGTTTAACTAGACCAGTGTTCAGAAATGACATTTGCTACAATGGAGCAAGTTTGTATGGGGGAAGTGAATATCCCCTGGGTTCCTTTAATCTTTGTTGGACACACACACACCCAGACATGGCTGATATGTTTGTGCATGCTTTGATTTTAGTGTTGCGTAAAGTTTTATTTTTCTCTAAGGTAGCTTGTTGAAAGTACCTTCATAATGGTAGTTGTGGCCCCTGGCATTTGGAGGCACTTTCTTCATAAATGATACCCCCCAAGCCTCCCATTTTGCCTTTTTATTGCATTCTCACATCTCCCATGTGTAGGTCACAAGGTAGCCAAAGGAGGTCACTATGAGGAACTAAGAAAAAGGATAAAAGGTATTTTTCACTTTTCAGCACTAGAGAATGGAAGCTAGTTAAACTACATAAGTGGAAAGGGCAGGTGGTTCAGCCAGCATTCCCTTATTTGATCTTGATCGTGGTAAACTATTCAGACAAGACAGGAATCCAAACTACCCCCCATGTTTAAATACACACACACACACACACACACACACACACACACACACACAACTTCTTGTTTAAAAGAAGCATATACAACACTCAGTCTAAGTGTTTTTAGCTTATAAAGTTGGCTCAGTTTTGCTCTACTGTACTCTAGCTGGGAACAAAACAGAATCTGAATAAAGTAATTAAGGAATAAGTAACTTGTATGGCAACTAACGGCTAAATTATAAATTAAAATCAACAAATAATATTAGCATGTATAACACATTAATTTTGTTATGATAAAATATGTTAAAATTTATAGAAATAACCATTTTAGTGTCAGACTAACCATTGTTTTCCTTCCAAAATAAAAATCATCTCAGTTTCAACATACAGGTTCAGCTGCAGCTGCTGTATCACTGGGGAAAAAATAGTAGATCCAAACCCACGAAGAGCATACTTGGCTAATGAGCCCTTTCTCATTATTGCTGGTTTCTGGGAATTGTTTTTTGACCTAATTTGATTTGCACAATTGACATGCAACATCTCCAAGTTGCCAAACTCCCTTTTAGAGCATTAAAGTGTAAATTAAGCAAAAATATTAGAGGTGGGGTGGGTAAAGCAGTTGCTGTGCAAGTGTGAAGATCAGAGTTCAAATCCCCAGAGCCCCTGCAAAGCCAGATGTAGTAGTATGTGTCTGTAATCCCAACATTCCCATAGGGAGATGAGAAATGGAGATGGAAGAACCCCTCAAAGCCCAGGGCTAGCTAGCCCGGCATACTCAGAAGCAAAACCAAAAAAGAAATCTGCCCTAAGCAGGACAGAAGGCAAGAGAAGCCACATGAGCTATACTCTGAAAAGAAGCAAAATTCTAGTGGTCTTAGTCAAATGAATTACTCAACATTAGTTTTAAGAAATATGGAGAGGAATCAGCAAGATATATTTGACATTGGAGAAAAAAAATAATAAAAGGTATGTCCTTACCAAGTAAAATAAAATAAAACTGAGGGCAAAGAGAAGCCAAAAGAGAGGAGAGAAGTTTTAGAAAAAGGCTTTCTCTGTGGTCAAAGGAAAAGTGTTTAGGGAGACAAAAAAACAAAACAAACAAACAAACAAACAAACAAACAAAAAAACCAGCCACCTGGTTTCTCTGTTTCTCACTTGTGTGGATTTCTTCAACAGGAATCTCTCTAAGTGACACTTAACCTCTCTGTAAAGTCACTTTTGCGTGGAAATTGTATTTCTTTCTCAGGCTTTCAACCCAGTCTGAAAAGTCTCTCTTACATCTCTTTCCTCATGGGTCGCCGTTGTTGTTTATTACTGAACATTAAGTCAGCAAAACCAGGAAAGTATTATTTGAATGCTGCCTATTCTGCAAGGTTAAAATAGTCAAGTAGAATTTATCATTCAGTCCTGGTTTCTTAAGGTCATTTTTTCCATAGCTATATACAATTCTCAAGTATAAGCAACACATTGATATACCAAGACTTTCAGGGATACTAAGTACTTTTTCAGCTCTGTGTTGCATAGTTTTATGTCAACTCAACACAAGCTAAAGTCATCTGAGAAGGGAGAACCTCAATTAAGAAAATGCCTCCAGTTAAGACTGGCTTGTAGGCAGGCCTATAAGGAATTTTCTTTATTAGTGATTGATGAGGGAGAGCCCAACACACTGTAGGTGATGCCATCCCTGAGCCAGTGGCCCTGGGTTCTATAAGAAAGCATGCTGAGGAACAAGAGGAAGAAGCCAGTAAGCATACCCCTCCATGGCCTCTGCTTCAACTCTTGCCTCCCCTGTTTGAGTTACTCTCCTGACATTTTTCAATGATGAACAATGATATGGAAGTGTAAGACAAACAAACCCTGTCCTTCCCAACTTGCTTTTTGGTCATGGTATTTCACCACAGCAATAGAAACCCTAACTAAGACAGATTGGTACCCGGAATGGGGTATTGCTGTGACAGACCTGACCATGTTGTTGGGAGGATTGTGGAAGGACTTTGGAACTTTGGACTAGAAAAGCCAATGAATGTTGAGAGCTCAATGAGCTGTTCTGTAGGAGCTTGGAAGGTAAGAATGTTGAGGGCAATGCAGAAGATGGGGGCCTGGCTTATTAATTTTCAGAGATAAATTAAAAGACTTTTAAGGCCATTTGTTACTTTGAGTTAAGATTCTGTGGCTCTCGCTAGCTGAGGCTGAAGAATCAGCTGTGATTAACAAGATACCAGAACAACTAAAGTGAAACCTTTGCTTTCCTAGGACACTTGACACTGGTTGACTGGAGCTGAGTCTTGTGTGTCAAGATAATAAGGGGTCAGATGTGCTGGATAGTTTTATGTCAACTTGACACAAACTAGAGTTATCTGAAAGGAGAGAACTTCAATTAAGAAAATGCCTCCATAATATTGGGTTGTAGGCCTGCATGTAAGGCACTTTCTTGGACCAGCCCATGGTGGGTGGTGCCATCCCTGGGCTGGTAGTCAGGGGTTCTGTAAGAAAGCAGACTGACAAAGCCATGAAGAGCAAGACAGTAAGCAGCATCCCTTCATGGCCTCTGCATCAGCTCCTGCCTCTGGCTTCCTGACCTGTTTGAGTTCCTGTCCTGACTTCCTTCCATGTTGAACAGTGACATAGCAATGTTAAGTCAAATAAACCCTTTCCTCATCAACTTGTTTTTGGTCATGGTTCTTCATTGCAGCAATTGAAACCCTAACTAAGACAAGTGCTCTCTAACTGAAGTGCAAGGAGTATAGACCAAATGCACACTGAAACTTGTGCTCAGAGACAAAAATCATTCGGAAAGCCTGGATTTCATAACTGATATCACTTCTACTTTGTCTTTAAGCACTCATTTAGTATTCCTATTTTGATCATAGCTCATGATCATGATCAAAGTCAGATAATTCCTGCAAAACACTCACTAAAGTGTCTGATATTTGATGTATCTGATAAATATTAGCCTGTTGTCATTAACTTGAAGTTGTGTTTGTATTTTACAGCTTTTACTTTCCATGTAAAATGACAGTTTAGCAATATCACATTAGAGGTAGAAACCATTAAAAGTGTAAGGATATAGAAAGAGATTCAGATGCATAAATTATTATTTTAAAAGATTTTTTTCAATAATTTTTTTCTTTCTGCCAGAAGTTGCTATGTATGTATCTACACATGGACACACACACATACACACACTTTAATTTATAACAGGAGGGAGAGACAAGCCTATAAATTCATCAATTTTATTTTCATCAGTTTGATTTACCACAAAAAATAGTCCTTTGAAACTACATTCTTTATTAATATGTATAAATAATTTTTAAATGGTAATGACCTTTGGACATGAATCAGGTACCTGTCAAAGTCCACTTTAAAAAAATGAAGAAGGCGAATAAAGAACTGTCTGTCAATATATATGAAAGTTTCTATACATCAAAGTTCTTTAGATTAGTGCAAAGTTAGTGAAATAACTTCCTCCAACATAGTTCAAGTAATGACTAAACAGGCAGAAACACCAAGAAGGTTGTCACTCCATTTCACTGATGAAATGCATAGGTTGCAGAATCAAAGACTGCTGATCTCCTTGTGAAAACAAGAATTGCAAGCACATCTAGGCATAGTGTGCCCACCTTTAATCCCAACACTCAAGAGGCAGAGGCAAGAGGATCTCTGTGAGTTTGAGGCCAGTCTGGTCTACATAGCAACTTCCAGGTCAGCAGAGCCTACACAGAAAAAAAACAAAACAAAAAATTACAATCAATAACTATAAGCATATTAAATTGTTCTATGACTAGGTAAGCAATGGAAAAAACAATAAAATGAAAGCAATTACTGTTCTGGATTAAATATTGACTAAAAATAAGTTGGTAACAAAGAATTTCTCCACCTACAGCAAGCTGCCTACGCAATATCTAAGACAAGAAATTACTTTCTTTGAAAACACTATGAATTATTAAAGGTTTATACACATAATACAAACAAATAAAATGGGATCAATAATAATAATCACATAACTGAGTCCAGATTAGAAGTATACTACCTTTTTCATTTCCTGAAATATTGATATTATTATTTAGGTAGTACCATTTACTTTCCATTCCTTACAGCTCCATGTTTGTCTGTATATATGTACTCAAGGAATAATGTACTGCTTTGGACCTGTTTAAGAAATAATGGTAACTAGTTTATAAAACTTAAATGAGGCCTCTTTGTCCAAATGAAATACAGTGCACTAGACTTGGTCTCAAACTCATGTGTTTCTTCCATCAGTAAATACATGTCTTTGGTCAAAATAAATTGACCAAGAGAGTGTAGAGGAATGATTTGGTCTAAACTATTACCAGTACTGGAAAAATCTCATAGCATAAAACTTGCTATAAATAGTACATATAATTCTACAGACTACAAGTCAAGAATACCAGGATACCAGGATGGTTGGCATGTGCTGTGATGATAAATGGATTGTCACCTGGATTTGTGCCAGAACAGTCTATAAGCTTAGCTAGGCTCACCATATCAAATTAAGATACTCTGTCTCAGAGACTATCTCTCTATGAACTATGTGCTTGAGAATGGGAATAGGATTATATTCTTTTAACTTCATTATCTGGCTCAATGAAAATACTAAAAACTCCAATGAATCTGTTTATGGAACCTATGGTTGTCATCAATCATAAACAGTAAGAAAAGCATCCCCTACCTAGAACATGACTACTCCAAGCCAAAGAACTAAAGCACAACAGTGGTCCTTGTGGATCACAGGACAAAATGACAGGAAGTAGTGTAGAAAGTGTGCTGTCTTCCAGCAATGAAGAACTGAGAGGAAATGTCAGTGTACAGAGCAGGAGGAAGAGGTGTACTTGTACTTCAGCCATGGGAGACAAGGAAAGGCCATTCACTCCCCTGACCAAGGACATGTTTCTAGGCATGTTTTATGTTAGACCCTGGGTTTCCCTTTGTGACACTTTCACTTACTGAAAAATCAGGGTATGGAGTAGGAGTTATAATAAGACTAAACCTAGACCATAACAGATATCAAAAAATTCCTAATGCTTGAACTCTAATTCACATAGTGCAGACTTCCACTTATTGTCACTGGGAACTGGCCATGAACCCTTTATGCAATCTCCAAGCTCAGGCTAGAGAAGTAAAAACAGTAGCAATGTGCTTAAAACCATCACTAACACCTGCACAGTGCCTGGTATTACTTTACATTCTTCTTATGGATCAGCTTCTTTAGTCCCGATTAACGATCCTATGAGGCTTGCCTATTGTCCTAATCTTGGGGGAGGAGATGCATAAGGAGACTTCCAATAATAAAACACAAGGAAGAGAGTAGCGTTCACTCCAATCTTAACTTATATTTTGGAAGACCTGGCTGTTCTTTTACTTAATCACAGGGAGGCTGGATTCAGTAGCAGTCACAGATATGCAAATACAAGTGATCAATAGTTAAAGATCTGGAATAAAGAGGGTTAGCATTTCAGAAGCTGCATTGGTGATGCTCCTGAGGTAGTGAGAAAAGCAGGACAAGCCTGGATGAGTGCCTGAGATGTCACAGAGAAGCCTTAGTGGTGCCACAATGATGGAACTTTAAAAAAGTCTTGCTTTTCTTTAGATTTGGTCTCAAAACCTTTGTCATAAAACCTTTGAGAACCGAACTCCATTTGAAGAGGCAAGGAAAATGCCCAGTTTTATGCGGACTCTTATTCTGGAATTGGATATCATAGTCAGAGAAGGCAGATGAATCAAAATTTTCAAGGTTAGAGTGGTCTAAGCAAGGACTCACTGCTTACTTAAATATCATCAAGTCATGTATTCAATCCAGTATGGAGTTCACAAGACTCAGACATTTATATAGCAAGATTCAAATTCAGGCCAACTCAGTTTGTTGCAAGCAACTTTATTTTTCTATGGACATCATCCTGAGTCAGTGTCAATAAGTCGTTTTCTTCTTCTTCTTCTTCTCTTCTTCTTCTTCTTCTTCTTCTTCTTCTTCTTCTTCTTCTTCTTCTTCTTCTTCTTCTTCTTCT
>CABHPQ010170934.1:10821-18321 GCA_902168405.1 Peromyscus aztecus
CTCCTCCTCCTCCTCCTTCTCCTCCTCCTCCTCCTCCTCCTCCTCCTCCTCCTCCTCCTTTTCCTTTTCCTTTTAGTTTTTTTTTCCTTTTTCTTTGGTTATTCTGTAGACTAGACTAGCCTCTAATTCATGACCATCTTCATGCTTTAGCCGAGTGAGTGCTAGGATCACAGGTGTGAGCCATCCTGCCTGGCTAGTAAGTTTTCTCCATATGGTAAAAAGACAGCAATTAAGCACCATGCTTTCATTTATCTAGTAATACATCAAGCAAATAGGTGGGGTACATGGCTACAGAAGAAGGACTTCTCCATCAAAATTATAAAGAACAATAAAAAATTATTTTAATTTAGTCAATTGTCTAGGAAGGTGCTGGTATAAGAGGTGGGAAAGGGTTGAATGTAGTACATTACAAGGAATCTGTGGATCATCTGAATGGTTTGCTTGTCTGCGATTTTTTTTATAATATTAATAACATGAGTGATTAATTTGTTTAATTCTCAGAACACTCTGGAGCCCAGAAAAGACTAAGAATCATAGTTTTAAGGTGATTTAATTTAATCAGAATTAAAGAGATTTATGTAATTTTTCTCCTTCTACTAAATATTGAGTAACCAAGAAGATATCACACCAGAGAGAGGGTAAACTGATCATTATGATTCATGCTTCTAATTTAAAGCTGTAACTAGAGAATGCAGCATAGTCACTGGATTAGACCCTCAAGTTCAAATACCAGTCTCACCCCTTTCTAGATGCATAAATGGTCAGAAGTTACTTAGCATCTCTCTTGCTCAGTTTTCTCAGCAGTAAGCACAGCATCTCCCATCCATTGTTATGGAGAATACTAAGGTACATTATTTACAATGTCCTTATCGGAGTACTTGATGGTCTATAAGTGCTTGTGCAAGCTATTGTGTTTATTATCATATAACCATGACAGGATATTATATTTTAAAACATTTTCCCCAATTTACAAGTTTCTGTTCAGAGATTCTTAGTAATTCTATCAATGACAAAGGTCCCACACTAGCTGCATTTATTTTTTGTCTTTTTGACTGTGTTGTAACTCATGATATCATTTATTTTTTCCTATGTCATTTTTTTCTAATTATGATGTGTTGTGCAGTTTTCATCAAGTTTCCTCAGATAGCAGCTGTAATTTAATTTTAAGTAAAATTTGAAACTCTTGGCATCTACACTTCCTTATATCTGGCAACATAGAGCTTCTGAGTCCTAAGACTCAAAGAGTGACTTTGAGTTTCTACAAACCAACAGGCATGTGAATAAGGAGTCAGGTAATACAAAAGCATGTAATTAAACTTCCCTTAAAAATAAGCAATTCTTTCAGGTCTTTGGTTCTGATTAGAGGAGAAGCAGTTTCTAAGCAATGAACCAGTTTTTTTGGATTTTTAAGGGTAGGGTATCTTAAGAAAAGAAACAGTTCTTTTAAAAACAGATTAAAATATTCACCCCAAATGAGATTCCTTTAAAAGTAAATTTCCATTTACCTTAGTGATTTACCTACAGAAAAAGAGGAAGGATTTATCCATATAATAGGAAATTGATTCCTCAGAGCCTCATAAGCAGCTCCCTTTGTAATACTGCTCAAACATTAAGACAGAAAAGGGTCCGAGGAAGACAGAGATAGAGGGTAAGGGGTAGCTCAGTGATAAAGTGTTTGCCTAGTATTCATAAAGCCCTAGGTTTGATCCCCAGTGTCACCAAAGTATGTGCGATAGGGAGAGAAGAGAGGCGAGAGTTACAAAATTTTTAAAATTACTGTGCTATTTCATTTTATTATTTGTTTGAGAGTTATTTTTTGCATGTGTATCTGTGCCTTACACATATGCCTGGTACCTACAGAGGCCAGAAGAGGGCATTGGGTTCTAAAAACCAGAGTTACAGATGGTTGTGAGCCACCATGTGGATGCTGGGAATAGAACCCCAGTCTTCTAGAAGAATGATAAGTACTGTTGAGTCATCCCCCAGCCCTATAGTGCATTTTTTTGATGAATCATACTTGCTCTACTTGTCATTAACTAAGAATTACAAATATTTGTACTCTTTTGCATCTTGAATCATATTTCAAAGTTAAACTGAAGACAGGTAGATCAGAAAACACAATCATTGTAGTATCAAGCCTTTTTCCTTTTCTGGAAGCCATGGATAACATGGGGAAAGTTACACTTGTCTCATTAAGAAAGGCATTAAACTAAGAGGACAACAAATGCTCATTAGGCCAAAATTAGCTGTACTCTACATATATAAATATAGCTTTAACTTCAGGACATAGAAGTCTCCACATTGCTCCTGCATAAACTCCATGTAACCACAGGACCAGAGCCATTCACTAGATGCAATCTAGGCCACCTCCATGTTGTTATCCTGAAAACTTCTATTAAGCATTCAACTTTATAAGTACTCTTAAATATAATTTTCAGAGCCTTATTTAATAACACATTGTTAATAAAATACACTGAAGTACATTAAATTCCATTTTATACTACCATCTATTAAATATGTTCATCATTTATTTAACTATCTTTAAAAACATTTTGAGTTGGGGGCTAGAGAGATGGCTCAGAGGTTAAGAGCACTGCCTGTTCTTCCAGAGGTCCTGAGTTCAAATCCCAGCAACCATATGGTGACTTACAACCACCTACAATGAGATTTGATGCCTTCTGGCGTGCAGGCATGCATGCAGATAGAACGCTATATACATAACAAAATAAATAAACCTTTAAAAAACATTTTGAGTTAATCACTTTAGTGTATTTTCCAAGACGTTCTCATGCACATATCAAACTATTCATTGTTTTGAGTGAAATTGCCTCACTCATATAGACATATTTTCCACATTTAAATGACCTATCATTATGAGAAAGATTTTTTAAGCATGAAAATTATTAGCAATCCCACCAGTCCATTTCTTGGTGGGGATCCACTGCTCCACTTACAGAGTTAGAAAGACTAAATTTATAAAGCAAATAATGGCCATCTCCTTTATACACCACGTTGGAATTGACTTACAGCATCATCTATACAAGCCTGTTTGTTACATCTTCACAAATGACATAAAAACACAGCAAAGAACAAGCTATGTGACTTCTCACATGGTCCCACCTATCATCCCAACTTGGATGTTGGGTGAGAAAAACATCAACAGTTTTGCACAGTTGTGAATGCTATGAACTACAGTAACAAGAAGTCAGGCAAAAATATGTCCATTTATACAATAGTGGCATGGAAGTCATGTGTGGTCAAAAGCTTTCTGACTGGATTGAAGGCCTACTCAACAGGAGGGAACTCGTGCAGAATTCATGGCTAGGAAGGCAATATGCCTTAGGGGAAATTCAACTATTGTTATTTTTGATAAATGGATATATTTATCAAACTTCCTTCTAAACATTCCTTATATGTGTATAGATTAGTGCAGCTCTCAGTCCTGTTCAGAGAAGATTCCCATGGAAGTGAGCAGAAGTTAACACACAGATGCACACCTGATAAAAGTGCAGAGAACAAGTGACTATGGTATGATCAACCCTATGTCACAGTCTCTCCTCACAAGTCTCAGAGACATTGCAGATAAAGGGGCACAAAGATTATAATATCTAGAGGATGAGAAGAACTATTGTGAAATAGTGCCTTCTTAACATGACAGAGTCATTCATTGTACCCACAAACTCATAATAGCTGTGGCTGCCTGAACAAGACCTGTCCAAGATCAAGTGAGTCATCATTTCAGCACAGATTGGAGAGGTCCTCATAAGGCCCAACCCCTAGCTGGGGATTATTGGCAGTTGATGGCTGTTAGAGGAGGGAGAGTCAGTTTTCTTCAGTGGTATAGTCTATGCTCCAGTAGACAACTTTCCAGTGTGCCACACTCTAGTGAGCTATACCTATGTGGATATGGGGAGGGTCCAGATAGAGGGTAAAATAAGAAGTGAGTATAATAAAAATATGTTATATACATGCATGAAATTCTCAAACAATAAATACATTTTACAACTCTTTCTCAAATGTGTAATGAAACCAGTATTAATTAGTCACCACCACAAAGGAGTTTTCAGGGCAGCTTTCAAGAATTGCCAACAAAGATGTCACACAGAGGTGCAGTGAGAATCCATGAAGACAAAAACAAAAAACACTGAAATGTGCCTCGGTAGGACCAAGTCACAGAAGACTAGATGAATTATAACCATAAGAAGGAGACTATTTTTAAAATTCTCTTTGATTTCATGGACTCTTCAGACTAGAAAGACATGAAAATTGAGAGGATACTTGTTAACTGTGCAGTATTTATGTATAGGCATTAAATAGTATGTTAGAATCAGTCATAGACTCCTACATTTAATAATAAAGTAAAATGACAAAACTTCATACTCAAATATCTCCATGCTAATAAGCCATGCCAACAAAAAGAGAAAATGCAAGTATACTTTTATAGAGCATGGAAGTATCTTTATTTTCCCAAGTGTCGTGGTGTTTAATTTACTGATAATTTTGTTTTTCTTTTATTTCTCTTCCTGTACAACATGTATTTTCTTGAAAATAACTGGACTTCTTTCTTTTTCTGTCTCTGTAGAACTCCCCAGTCAGCAGCTCCATCTTGACATATCTCCAGCATGAATATTCAAAAGATGGGTTTATATTTGAGTTGGATAGTCCAAGAACACTTCAAGCTCAATATAGACCAAGTTGAATGTTGTAAGACGAATTGCTAAATGGTCTTATTAATAAAAAAAAAAACCTGGAGCCAGATATTGTGGTTAAAACTGAGAGATCAGAGGAATAGGACAAGCCACAGCCAACCTCATCTTACCAACCCTCAGCATCCAAAGAGACCTACTTCCTGTATACCTATGCTTATATGCCTTTCTGTTCTGCCATCTCACTTCCTCTGTCTGCCAGCTACATCACTTCCTGTCTGTCTGTACAGACCTCCAGACCTTTAAATGGATTAAAGGCATGTGCCACCACACTTGGCTTTGTTCCCCTTGTGGCTTTGAACTCACAGAGATCCGGATGGATCTCTGCTTCTCAAATGTTAGGATTAAAGACATATGCTACCATTGCCTGACTTCTATGTTTAATATAGTGGCTGGCTTTTTCCTCTGATCCTCAGATAAGCTTTATTAAGGTGCACAATATATTGGGGGACACAATATATCATCACAGAATGTGTGTGTACCAATTTGGTTTATGGTACCATGAAAATTGTAAACATCCAAATAATATTGTTGGCGACATTAATTCTATAATGGACAGACCTAGCATGCAGATACTGCCCCCCATACCACTCTGATTATAGCCCAAGCCTTTATCTTCCTTCTTGGCCTACTGTACTTCCTTCCTTCCTTCCTTTGACTGCTTACCCCTTATTTGACATTTGCAGCTACATCTACCTTTATAGCTTTACTTTCCTACAAGTGTTTAATGGATGACAGCCTTATGAAACAACCTTACCTCAAATCAGGGACAAAGCTTTTGCTTTTCTTCCCTTCTCAATTTTTCCAAAAATGCTATGACCATACTCTGATCATACAATGTGAAGGGAAATGACCATGCGCTCAGAGATTGTGTCCTCTCATCTCACCAGTATCCTAATTTACTTTTTTATTATGTCTCTTGGGTTTTGCAACCCAAAGTATTCCTGATTCATGATTTAATCTCCAGCTGCAGTAACAACAATTATACTGCACTTCAGCTCAATGCTGTTACATACAGCACGCATATCTAAAACTCCCAGCTACAGGAAAGTAATCTGCTCGGATATCACCCTTTGTTTGTACCTTTTGTAGCATTCTAATTGTTTTAAACTTCTGTGATAATATTGGTATATATGTATAATTTTTCTAAACAACGGAGTTGTAGATCTAACAAAGCACCCAACAATTTTTATTGAATAATTGAATGGATAAAGAGAAAACTTCTGCAAAGGACTCTCTAAGGCTTTTGTATTTTTCACCCAGATGTTTGGCATCACAAAGACACTTTTGAAAAGGAAGTAATTAATTGGTAGTAAATGATATTTTCTTTTAGCTCCCATTCAAATTATTGTGAACCAGCCACATAACCACAGTGTTCTAAGTACATGTTTGTGCTTCCTCGATTTCCAAAGCCAAACACCTGCAGTTCACCAACCACACATAATGAAATATTTTTACCATGACAAATGGATTTGGGGAGTAGACAATTTCTGAACATCCAGCTAAATACCAAACCAAATGTCAGTTTCTTCACAGACTCTTAATAACATGATTCCTCTTCCCCTAGTCAGTGATGCTCTGGTCTGAGAAACTTCTGCCCTGTGTCTCCAGTGAGTAAACAACACAGTCGTATTTATTGTAAATAAACTGAAACGATCTGGAAGTTCTGGAATGTTTTATTTTCAAATTCTGTACGTTATGTTCTTTTCTTTTATTGAAAACAGATTATTTTCTCATGTAATATATCCTGATTATAGTTTCCCCTCCCTCTATTTCTCCCAGTTCCTCCCCACCTCCCCTTCCCTGGATCCACTCCCTCTGTGTCTCTCTTTAGAAAAGAACAGGCTTCTAGGGGATAACAACCAAACATGACAAAATAAAGTATAAAGCAAAAACTACATCAGAGCTGGCCAGGGCAACCCAATAGGAGTAAAAAAAGTCCAAAGAGCAGGACAAGAGTCAGAGACCCACTCAGATTCAGTCAGGACTCCCATAAAAATACTGAGTTACAATTTACATGCAGAGGATCTGGTGCAGACCTGTGTAAACCCTGTGCTTGCTGCTTCGGTCTCCGAACTCATATACACCTTGATTAGTTGATTCAGAGGGTCTTATTCTCCTGGTGTCCTCCATCCTCTGGAATTCTTACAGTCTCTGCCTCCTCTTCTGCTTGGTTCCCTGAGCTCTGAGCAGAGCAATTGGTTGGAGACCTACAATTTAGACTCTCCATGTAATGCCTGGCTGTGGGTCTCTGAATTGGTTCCCATCTGCTCTCAGAGAAACTCTCACTGATGATGACTGGATAAATCACTGATCTATTTTATTTTTTGTATATATATATTTATATATTAAAAAACATAAATATTAAAAGTATTTTAGAGCAGTAGTGTTTGGTTTTACCCTAGGTCTCTGGAGTATCTAGTCTCTGGTTCTTGGATACCCAAGCAGTGTCCGGTGTGGGTTCCTTCACATGGAGTGGGCCTCCGATCAAATCAGAAAGTCAGACATTGGTTGACAACTTCCATAAGTTCTGTGCTACCACTGCCCCACCACATTTTGCAGGCAAGACAGATCGTAGTCAAGTGTTTTGTGCATGACACTAGCACATAGGGGTGAAGGCTCCATGTAGGCACCAGCTCACTTCTCCATGTTCAATGCATATGTTGACCTCAGCAGTGGAGCCCTACTGTCAGTTTGCAGAGAGCAGCCTCTTGTCTTAGCAAAAATATGGGTTGTCTGGAGATTTACATGGGACCCCATGGCCAATAACGCAACTGAATACACCCTAGTCTCA
>CABHPQ010170934.1:23321-44041 GCA_902168405.1 Peromyscus aztecus
GCTTGGTCCACAGTTGATGGAACTATTTGGAAAGGATCATGAGGCGTGGCCTTGTTGGAGGAGATGTGTCACAGGGTTGGGGTGTATGTGTTGGGGGAAGCAGGTTGAGGTTTCAAAAACCCAGGCTATTCTCAGGGTCGCGCCCCCTCCCCCCCCCCAGCCTCATGCCTATGAATCAGATGTAAGCTCTTAGCTACTGCTCCAGCATGGTACCTACCTGCCTGCTGCCATGTTCCCCACCATGATGATTATGGACTCACCCTCTGAAACTAGAAGCAAGCCCTCAAAGAAATGCTTTCTTTTCTAAGTTGCCTCTGTCATGTTGTCTCTTCAAAAGCAATAGAAAAGTAAGACACTGCAAAATTAATCAAAAGTATTCTCCAAATGTTCTGTTGGTTACTTTTCCTCAGGTTGACCTTTAAAACCAAAGTAGACAGCATGTATGGAAGCATCTGCCTTCTATGATCTGGGCATTATATCCTTGGCTAGCTTTTAGGACTTCATGGAACTGAGGCTGCTGCTTGTGTGCTTTATCTTAAAGAAGCCTAGAAACCTCCAATCTCTGCTTTAGGATCTATCAGTTTAAGATAAAAATTACCATCATTTTCATGTTTTATTTGATTTATGTATGTGAGAATGTGTGTGTGTGTGTGTGTGTGTGTGTGTGTGTCTGTCTGTCTGTCTGTCTGTGTATGTGTGTGTGCGAGCAGGTGCCCACAGAGGCCAGAGAGGGTGCCAGATCTAAACCTGGAGACACAGGTGGCTTTGAGCTGCTCAACATGGGAACTTAACTCAGGTCCTCTAGAAGAAGAGCAAGTGCCATCTCTCAAGCCCCATTACCGTCATCTTTATTATTTTCTCAGGTCATGCTACTTTTGCTACAAACTGAGACAAAAAGGAAATAGCTCTGGGTTGATTTGTAGGTGACTTTCAAACCATGTAAATGTACCATTACTTTCTAAGCTTTCCCTTGTAGAAAATATATTACTATGTGCCAGTCCCTTATATTTCTGAGTTTTCCTTAATATATGAGTTTTCATTTTAAAGTGATTTTTGGATTGAATTGCAGGGGGGAAATGATCTTTATACTGTGTAAAAGTGGGATTCAGACTCCTTTGAACCATTCTGAGCTGACAAGGTTACTTTGCCTAGAAATCTCTTGAAGACCCTGGGATCTCACCGAGGTTGACTTTCCCAGGACTCCACTCTCTCCAGTTACATTTGATCATACCAGCCTAAAGAACTGTAATGACCCAGGCTGACATCAGCCAGGCACAAGAAAACCATCTCTTAAATCTGAATTTAAAAAAAAAAATGCCACTCAGACTGTTGCAATTCAGATTCATAATATCTAATTCAATCTGCACTTACAAAACTGTGTGATGTTCAGGACACTTGAACATGGCCTCAAGGAATTCCACAAGTCAAAATATGGCAGCATCTCAGAGGAACCAAGGTGTCATGTCCTTTCTTTTTTGTCTGTAGAAAAAGGAGCTGGGAAAGTTACACTTAATTTTGGTTTTGAGAGTTGCAAGTTAGGTCTTCATGGATCTTCATGGCCATGAGAGGAAGTACAGAAGATTAAAACCATGTAACAGCAGCACACCTTTCATGTTATCTAGAGTGAGAATTTTAGGACCTTTACTGTAGTCTTAACTTGTTACACTTATTACACTGTGCCACTGCTGTTAATCTCCACTTAGAAACTGAAACACATGTCTTTCCCTTTGTGTTTTGTTTTGCTTTGTTTTTGTTTTTGTTTTTGTTTTTTAACTTGCAGAACCTGAAAAGATGTAAAACTAAAATGCAGGCACTATCCTAGGAATTACTGTGTATTTGTGGTTCTGGTTAGGGATTGTGATGGCTGGGCTTGGCATTCCAAGTTGTTGATGGGAAACCAGAGAATGCTCATTCTTTCAGGTTCTCCAAAAGAACTTTGTTTGTCTCAAACACATTCCCAGAACTTTAAGCACACCCATCCTGACACTTAAAGGTAAATGTTGATGGATTCTGCAGTAAGTAGCTCAGGGATACTTCCTAAATTCAATTATCTGTGTTCCATGAAACCATACTGGAGTATAAGGATAAAGGGAAAAACAAATTGTAGGTCTTTATACACTTTACAATATACCTTCACAGATCTTGAACCAAGTTGGGAAAACTAAGAAAAGCTGAACAAAAAAATGATGCCCATACACATTGTCAACTCTCACAGACCCTCCTGGAACAGTCCAGAGGGCTGTACTGGCTGAGAACCGCAAGCTAATTAGAAACAACTGTTCACGTTGCACAATAATGTAGGGCCATAAAGCAAACGAGCAACAGCCTGGCTTTACTTAAGTGTTTGTTATTTGGTCCTCATGAATTTTTGGAATTAGTTTGATTTTTAAATTGCATTAAAATGTTATGAATTTCGGGAGGGCCCTTACACTTATTCTCAGGTGAGCGATGCTAACCTCAGCCCAGCCTTTTCTCTTTTTAAGGCTGAAATTAATTTTACTGTTTCTCTTTTGGATGGCAGTTCAGTGAACCAAGCCTCTGAGGCCCTTCTCAGGGACCAAGGTTAGGCAGTTAAAAAGTGAGACAACGGATGAGACGGAAGTCTGAAAACGGAACACAGACATTACTACAGCAAACCCCTGCAACATAGTAACAGATGGGAGAGATGACTATTGTTCCTTCATAATGTTTCTTGCAGTATTTTTAAAATGTTTGAGCATTTCTTCAACATTTTGAAAGTTGCTATTAGTGGTGGTATAACTCATATTTTCAACACATTTTGCAGCCACTTTTCTGTGTAAAGCCCAACCGAGAGTATTAGATTCCCTATTAGAGATTTAGAAAATACGATTCTAAAAGGAACAACAACAACAACAAAGAGGAGCTGCTGTTGGACCTCCTACCCCAGCTTCCTCTGCTCTGAGTAGCCAGCCTTACCAGAGGATGTTTCCCTTGGAATCAGCCTCGGTGCAGCTCTGTCAGTCCTGGAAAGGATGATTCATATCTAAACACGTAGTCCTGAAACCCTGGCACTTGAGGGGTAAGCCTCTGTGGATTTCTCTAGGACACTTTCTGTACAACCACTCAGAGCACCCTCTCCCAGCCGCCCTTTGGCCCTCCTGTCAGAGTTCTAGAAACCCCTTGGAGATTTTGCTCAGTTGCTAGAAGTTCGGTGGCCACTGTCTTTTACTGGGCTCTATGCCCTACTCTTGACCTCTCTTTCATGGGCTTCTACTCTTATTAGAGTTTTGCCCCTCCTCTCTTCACCCTGGTAAATCTCTATCTCTAAACACCCAAAGCAGAAGCTGAATCTTGCCCATCACTTGCTCACTAACTCTAAACAACTGCTGGCTATGACTCTCTCCTTGTGCCTAAGTATCCATGGCTTTTCCAGCCCCTCTGCTAACACGGACACAATCAAAGGCTTTTGTAAATTAGTTCAGTCTGGTCAGAGATACAGAAAAAAAAACTAGCCTACCATATCTCAAAAACCAGACAACAAGCATCAGAGTTATGGCCTGGCTCAGACCTGTTGTCATCCCCCTAAGAACCATTTGCTTCCAGCCCAGTTTATTCATTCAGAACACCATTCAGCATGGCACACATATGTACATAGATAGCATCCTCTTGAAATATGAATGCAGAGACAAGAACCACCAATGCAAACACACCAACTAACATGGGATGAAGAGGTCAGGGGGCTTGACTTTAAGTCTTCCAGTTAGCCATGGCCACACCATTTTAAACATTTCCTCCGTTTTCATTAAATGGTGACAATTACCCCCAAACCAGCCTAAATTTCTGTCACTGTCCCTTTACTGATCCATGATTCTGGATGGCCATAAGAGATGTTCATGGATGGCCTGATGTTCTCTTAACTCTTTATCACTCCTAGAAAAGGCCAATCTCAGGACCAAAGGGAAATTTGTAAGTTCTACAACACCCTTCTTCTGTCCTATAACACCCAGTTTTCCTGGTGAGCACGCTGGGGACTTCCCTCATTGCTGACCTGCTGAGTTACATGAATGGAGAGAGAGAGAGAGAGAGAGAGAGAGAGAGAGAGAGAGAGAGAGAGAGAGAGAGAGAGAGAGAGAAGGGAAGGGAGGGGAAAGAAGGAAGAAAGAGGGAGAGAGAGAAAGCAAAAAAGCAAGCAGCTAGTTTATGTTCAGTCTGCCGACTTCTGAAGTGCTTCTCTTGCCTGTGGATGCCTTCAGCCAAATCTCTTCCTTTTCCAGCCACCCCCTGGCTTCCCCTGTTGTCTTGCAATGCAGTTTTCAGCCAAGCTACAAACAATAACATATTTTTCCAGTGGGGAAAAAGGTTACGTAGACCAAACTGACTCCAAGTGCACCTCCCTTATACTGTGAAACTCTTGCCAAAGGCTCATAGATATTAAATATTTATTTGCCCAGATATTGAAGTTTTATAGCATCCTTTGAGGTACTACAGGTGTTTGTCATGTGTGTTCATGAATACATTGTGCTACACGTATGTAAATTGTCTTTATGTATCGTAAGACATGTGGCCACTGTTATGACTACAGAGTTGCTATGCACTTGATTTTAAGACGTGTGCATGTCTATGGGTGCATATAGATGAGTGTGTATACATAAACATTTTAAGGTGATTTAGTTTTGTTTAGTTTTTTTAGAGACAGGATCTCTCCGTAGCCTTGGCTGTTCTAGAACTTGTTCTGTAGACCAGACTGACCTCGAATTCACAGAGATCTGCTTGCCTCTACCTCCTGAGTGCTGGGATTAAAGTTGTGTGCCACTGCCCAGTAGTGATTTAAGTTTTTAAAACTGTATATACAGTTCTCTTTTTCAGTATATTGAAAATGATCTCCCTGTCCTGCCTCTACTCAAGATTATTAAGTATCTGGAATATAGCATTCATGTTCTCTGTGTTTCAAATAAGATTTATTAAATTTTCATTTTAAATATGAATCCTATAAACAATTATATTACTAATTTTAAAGGATATAAAATGTATATACTTGATTAATAAGTTAAAGAAAGAAAAATATTTTTACAGAAAAGATTTTTGTTATGTAAAAATTCATAAAGAATGACTATAGTTCAGTTCTCACTTAATTGATCATAACCCTTAAAGTTAAAATTCTGTTAAATCCAAATAAAACTGGAGTCTGATTCTCTGTTTACAACAGAGTTTTCTTAATATTGGTCTGTTTTTACTAACATTTATGAGGTCTTAGTAGAATTTATAAAAACTGGCTTGTAGAAACTATGGTTTTGTTTCAACCTTTTTCTATTTGGTATTTACAACCTGTGATTAGATTTCCCCAAATACTCTTTCTGAGTTTTCCCACTGGCTATGTTACATAGTGACCATAGATCTGATTTTACCAGTCAAAAACTGAAATCTAAATTTGGTCCATTACACACAATCTCATCATGCCTATCATCTTCAGTCCTCTAGATGAATAATCAAATAAAGAACTGTCTCTAGCAAATTGTGACTCCTTACTTCTGTGTCCCTTAAGTCCTGTGTATTTACAAGCTATTTGACATCTTGCTGTGTTGTTCCTAAGTGATGAAAAGGACTAATCACAGACCTGAGAAGACTACAGGAGAAGACAACAATGGGTCCTTCTGGCATCACTGTTCACCTGGACCCCTACCTTAGATCAGCATCTTGGGGGTCCCTACACTTAGACTCTTCTAGTCTGAATTAGATCATCTTTTGCCTTTGCTTTAATATTAAATATAAAACTCGAATGATAAAAGTGAAGAGTTAAAATGTTACAGGTCCAATGCCAAAATTATCCTGAACTCAGATAGCCTTTTTAATAGCCAGTCTCTCATCTTTCGATGGATGTGACATCTTAGTGAGCAAAACCCAAAATCTATTTAACTGGATTAACTTTTCAGGATCATGACAAGCCTGTTAAGACCTCTCTACTCTCTGATCCTTCTCTACAACCTCCTCTAAAATAAAATCAGTTCAGATCTGAAGGACACTTGTTCTTCTGGTACCTGCTTTTTCATTAACTCTTCTTTTCCCTGCACCCCCTCAGAGCTGCCCAGGTCAAATTGGTCTACTGCTGCCTCTCTCTTCTGCTGTCTTTGCTCTTAGCAACCCTACATTCTGTTGGAGGTCTGGTGGGCCCTCATGCATTTTGCACTATGATTGGGATTCTGCTGTCCCTTCCTCTTTACTGGCATCTTTCCCCTTGCCTTAGTCACTGTTCTGTTGCTGTCAAGAGACATCTTGACCAGGGCAACTACTATAAGAGAGAGCATTTAATTGAGGGCTCCCTTGCAGTTTCAGAAGCTTAGTCCATTATCATTATGACAGGGAGCATGGCAGCAGGCATGGCAGGCATGGTGCTGGAGAAACACTTGAGAGCTACAACCTGCAGGCAGAGAGAGAAGGAGTCTGGGCCTGGCATGTGCATTTGAAACCTCAAAGCCCACCCCTAGTGACACACTTTCTCCAACAAGGCCACACCTCCTAATCCTTCAGATCTTATCAGATTCTGAGACTATGTGGGCTATCTTATTCAAACAACCACACCCTACTCCTCAGATTCTGGCTCCTCCTTTCCTGGGTTTCTGCCCTTATCAGAACTTTAGATCCTCAGTCCCTTCACCCTGATAAACTTTGAAGTCCCACGGGACTCCTGTTTATATCTATGAGTTCACCTGTTTCCAAAACAAAAGCTCACATAGGCATTTGTATCCTCTCTCTCCTTTCTGGACCAACTTAACTTACCAAACAACTGTTTCTTCTCCAGTGGGTACCACCACATCTTGAAGCATCAGGGATTACTCTTTGGGCTGGCACATTCTACACAGATGTAAGATTTGTTTCAGTGCACTTTGTCTGAATTTTAAAGAGAAGTAATTCATAAGAAACAACTGGCTAAATGATTTTTTTCTAAGCCCTTTCTATCTCAACTGTTTGAGATTGCAAACTGTATGACGCCTGAACAATAAACCAAGAAAACTCATGTTGTGTATTTATGTTCCATGACTCCTATAGAATCATAATTTGAGTCTGATTTACTAAAAATTTGAAACACTGCTTTTTAAGGTAAAAAGTTTCAAAACATTGTTTTGAATCAGCAGACCCAACATTTGAGTTTTTAATTTCCTTTTCTGCTTCAAGCACATCACCCCTTGCTTGTCTTCCTAAGAAACAAGCCACCACTTTTGGTTCTCTCTGGCATCCGTAACACACCATCAAACCCGTGTCTCAGTACCACAATTAACATTTGGTTTTGCTCTCATAGAGTTAGCTTTCCCCGCTTTCCTATTTTTTTTTTTCAAGGAGACTAGGTGCCCTCTTCACCTTCACACATTTAGTGAGTCATTGTTAATACTGGCCTTCCAAGAAAACATTTCAAGAATGTCTTTATTCCCTAGTAAACTAGCTTAACTAGCCCTGGATCTGGACCTCATCTGAACCCCAAATTCAACAAGATGCCTAGTGACTATAGCTCAGGGAATCATACCACATCCCTGTCCTCTTTTCTCATCAGCTTTAGGTAAGTAGTAGCACTGACCTCAGAGTGGAATTGTGGGGTTTAAAGCAGTAACACAGCTCATGTACCGAGACATACTGCCAGCATCAGCAACTGCTTCAAAGAGACAGAAAGGGCTTCACAGCTCCTGACTTCCACCTTTCCCTGGGAAAAGACTGTTAGGAATGGACTTTAGGAACTATTGACTGGCCCGGGGGAAATGCAGTGTCTCTGCAAAGCCCATGGAACACCAGTGCAGGACCTGACATTCGCGGTTAGCCAACATGATCTATTCTTCTGCTTTTACTGCCAGCACCTGTTAGTTTGGGTAGAAAAGCAACTAGAAATTAGCTCTGCTGTGTGTTTTATGAAACCATCTTAGAGGAATATGAAATTATTCACTTTTTCTTTGTATGGTCTTGTTCCATTCTCTAAGAGTCATATTTGATGAAGTTTGCACTTTTTTTCTCCTGGGACAGACCAACAAGAAAACTTAATTTCTTAAATACTGGGTATTTTGTTGTGTCTATCACAAGTTTTTATGACCCTTGATAAGAAAAGACATTTTAGAAAAGACCACAGGGACTAGAGGATGATATTGCTTGGAAATGACACTCTTTCTAAAAAGGCAATTGAAGAAAACCCTGCAAAATCACTAACTTTATCGTGCCTAAGTTCCCACAACACAGATAACTGGAAAAGTTTTATTTTTGTTCCAACTTCTAGACAGCCCTTTTTGCTTTTGGTAAGAAAAACTAGCTTTCTTCTTCTTTACCTATTCCCAGCAGAGCAAATCTCTACTCCATCACTGCAACCTTTCAGTTCTCAGCCTCCGGCAAAGCTGTTGATGGGAGCTCTGAGTCTGGACCCCAAATGTGGAGGGAAAATGCAAGGATGAGAATGTATACCAGGTCATGAAATTCAATGTCTTAAACCTTAGATTCACTGTCCATAATGTTCAAGTTGAGGAATAAAAAGATACCAACATTTCAGCAAAGCACTTGTTATCCTTGTAAGCTTTATTATTAATTTATTTAGAAAGATGGTTGGCAAGGATAGAGGAAAACACCCCATAGGAACTTGAACTAGGGTTACAGATGCATTCTGGGTTTCATTTCAAGGACATCGTGTAACATTTTGCACATGTTTTGTTTTCAGGAATTGTTTCTCAACCCTTCTTGGTCAGGTTTCGCTCTTGTGGATGTCATGTTGTTAGAATTCAGAATGTTATTTTGATACTCTGAAAACTGGCCTTTTGAATAAAAGCAGAACTGGCAGAATGCTGCTGAGATGAGTCTGCTACACCAGTTCTTATAAATAAGCTTTAATAACAAGTAATCTATTAGGTAAATCTCTACTCTTTTAGGTTTAAAACTCAGAAGTGACAATCATTAAGTTTGAATTACCAAAATTTGTATCCATGTAGGTTATATTTTGTTTAAACTTTAACTAGAAAAGATTGGGAGGGATGATCATTTTCAGTATCCCAAAAAGAAATTTTCCTGTGACCTTTTAGAGGGGGTTTCTAGCTACCCCAAATGTCAGCAACTGTGTATGAATCAGTGGCAATGACTTTTCTTTCCTCCTTTCTTTATGCATCTCTTATCTCTTTATTTTCTTAAGTTTACCCAATAAACATTGCTATTTTAGAAAGATAAAAATATTTTAATCAAATATTAAATCAAATATAGAAACTAGATGTTGTTTAGGACAATATTTTTCAAAGACTCTAAATGGAGGCCATATTGTTGATTTGAAGGAACTAAAGGAAATGATTAATGACCGGAAAACAAACCTAGGTAGTAAGTTTTTCACAAGGGAGTAAGATTGTCTGGTCCAACCTTGTAGCACATTAGAAAATGCTTAAATTTAAAGAAACTACATGCACTGTAATTTTTATAAGACAGTTGGTATAAGATCACATTTTTATTTAATTACACTCACAGCAAAATTTATACAAGCTAAGCACCTTATCAATAAATACTCTATTAAACTAAATGTTGATGACTGCTCTGCCATATTTATTGGCTCTCATATTATTTTGTTTATAATCCACAGTAAGAAATATATTTTATTAGGCAACCCTGTGCATACAAGCATAGACATGTGCATACATACACACACGAGCACTCATATCATACACCAATACCTAGGTGTGCTGGCTAGTTTTATGTTAACTTGACAAAAGCTAGAGTCATCAGCAAGGAGCCTTAGTTGAGAAAATGCCTCCATAAGATCTGGCTGTGAGGCATATTCTTAATTAGTGATCAATGGGGGAGGGCCTAACTCATTGTGGGCTGGTGGCCTTGGGTTCTATAAGAAAGCAGGCTGGCCAAGTCACAGAGAGCAAAGCAGTAAGCAGCACCCTTCATGGCTTCTCCATCAACTCCTGACTCCAGGTTCCTGCTCTCATTACTTTTTGATAATGAAGTGTTATATGGAACTGTGAGAGAAATAAGACCTTTCCGCTGTGAGTTGCTTTGGTCATGGTATTTAATCAGCAATAGTAACTCTAACTAAGACACTAGGTCAAGATCAGTACACATATCTAAGTGATGTAGCTCAGTGGTAGAACACTTATCTAGCACATACAAGTTTCTGGACTTGATACCTAGAAAATAAAAATCCATACTATTGTGCTATGGCACATAGAAGTGAGTATGTACCATATTTATTTTTCTGGGTTTGGGTTACCTCACTCATGTTGATTTTTTTCTAGTTACATTCATTTCTCTGCAAATTTCATGATGTCATTTTTTTTAAAAAACAAATCAGTAATACTTCATTGTGTGAATGTACCACATTTTCGTTTGTTCATTCTTCTCTTGAGGGATGTCTAGGTTGTTTCCAGTTTCTAGCTATTAAGAATAGAGCAACAATGGGCATGGTTGAGCAAGTATCCTGTGGTAGGATGGAAGATCCTTTGGGTATATGTCCCAAAGTAGTATAGATAAAACTTGAAGCAGATTGATTCTCAGCTCTCTGAGGAAGCACCACACTGATTTCCATAGTAGCTGTACAAGTGTGGACTCCTGGCACCCGTGGATCAGTGTTCCTCTTATTCTAAATCCTCACCAGTATGAGCTGTCACTTGTGTTAATGATCTTATCCATTCTGAGAAGTATAAGATGGAATCTCAGAATCACTTTGGTTTGAATTTCCCTGATGGCTAAGGATGGTGAACATTTCTTTAAGTGTTTCTTGTCCATTTGAGAGTTCTCTGTTGGGAATTCTCTGTTTAGAATGGCATCACATTTTAAATTGGATTATTTGATTTGTTGATGTCTAGTTTCTTGAGTTCTTTATATATTTTGGATATTAGTCCTCTGTCAGATGTGGAGTTGATGAAAATCTTTTCTCATTCTGTGGGTTACAGCTCTGTCTGATTACCGGTGTCCTTTGCGTTTCCAGAAGCTTTTCAGTTTCATGAGGTGCCATTTATTGATTAATGATCCTAGGGCCTGCACTATGGGTATTCTGTTCAGGAAGTCTTATTCTGTGCCAGTGAGTTCAAGGATACTACCCACTTTTGCTTCTATCAAGTTCATTGTGTCTGGTTTTATGTTGAGGTCTTTGATCCACTTGGGCTTGAGTTTTGTACAGGATGATGACTATAAGATCTATTTGCATTCTTCTCCATGCAGATATCCACTTTAACCAGCACCATTTGTTGAAGGTGCTGCCTTTTTTCCAGAGTATATTTCTGGTTCCTTTATCAAAAATCAGGTGTCCATAGGTGTATGGATTTATGTCTGGGTCTTCCATTGAACATCATTTCTGCTTTTGTGCCAATACCATGTGGCTTTTATTCTATAGCTCTGTAGTACAACTTAAAATATGAGAGGTGAGCCCTCCAGAAGTTCTTTTATTGTTCAGGATTATTTTGCCTATCCTAGGGTTTTTTTGTTTGTTTGTTTTTCCATATGAAATTGATAATTGTCCTTTCAAAGTCTGTGAAGAATTGTGCTATAATTTTGATGGGGATCACATTGAATCTGTAGATTACTTTTGGTAGGATGGCCATTTTTCTATGTTAATCCTACTGATCCATGAGCATGGGAGATCTTTCCATCTTCTGATATCGTCTTCAATTACTTTTTTCAAAGACTTGAAGTTTTTATACACAAGTCTTTCATATGCTTGGTTAGAGTTACCCCAAGATATTTCATATTATTTGAGACTATTATAAAGGATGTTGTTTCCCTGATTTCTTTCTTTCTCAGTCTGTTGATCCTTTGTATATAGAAGGACTTCTGTTTTGTTTTGTTTTGTTTTTAAAGATAATTTTGTATCCAGTCACTTCACTAAAGGTGTTTACCAGCTATAATAATTCTCTGGTAGAATTTTTAGGGTCATTTTTTCATACTATGATATCGTGTACAATAGTAATACTTTGACTTCTCCTTTTCCAATTTGTATTCCTTTGATCTCCTTGAGTTGTCTTATTGCTCTAGCTAATACTTGAAGTGCTATATTGAATAAATATGGAGACAATGGACAGTCTTGTCTTGTTTCTGATTTTAGTGGACTTGCTTTGAGTTTCTCTCCATTAAATTTGATGTTGGCTATAGTCTTACTGTAAACTGCCTTTTTATGTTTAGGAATGTCTCTTGTATTCCTAATCTCTCCAGTTCTTCTATCATGAAAGAGTGTTGGGTTTTGTCAAGGGTCTTTTCTATCAATTTGTTTATGTAGTAGATTATACTTATTGATTTTTGTATGTTGAAATACCCCTACATCTCTGGGATAATGTCAGCTTGATCATGGTGAGTGATCTTTCTGAAGTGTTCTTGGATTCAGTTTGTACGTATTTTATTGAGTAGTTTTATATTTATGTTCATAATAGAAGTTGGTATACAATTCTGTTTCTTTTTAAGGCCTTTCTATGGTTCCAGGGTAACTGTGGCCTCATAAAGTGAATTGGACAATATTCCTTCTGTGTCTATTTTGTAGAATAGAGGACTATTGGTGTTAACTTTTCTTTGAAATTCTGTTAGAACTCCGCACTAAAACCATCCGGCTATGGTCCCTTTTTGGTTGGAAGACTTTTAATGACTGCTTCTATTTCATTATGGGTTTTGTTCATTCAAATTGCTTAAGTGATACTGATTTAAGTTACGTAAGTGATAACTATCAAGAAATTATTAATGGTGAAGTACAGGTTTTTAAGGTATGCCTTTATGATTCTTTGTATTTCATCAGTGTCTGTTGTTATTTCCTGTTTTTTGTTTCTGATTTTGTTAATATAGATATTCTCTGCTCTTTTAGTTAGATTAGATAAGGGATTCTCTATCCAACTGATTTTTTCAAAGAATCAACTCTTTGTTTTTTTGATTCTTTGTATTTATCTCTTTGTTTCTAATTCATGGGTTTCACTTCTAAGTTTGATTATTTCTTGCCATCTACTCCTCTTGGGTATGGTTACTTCTTTTTGTTCTAGAGCTTTCAGGTGTGCTGTTAAGTTGCTAGTATGAATTCTCCGCAGTTTTTTTTTATGTAGACATATATCATATGAGCTTTCCCCTTAGCGCCACTTTCATTACATTCCATAAGTTTGGGTATGTTGTATGTTCATTTTCATTGAATTCTATAAAGTCTTCAAATTCTCTCTTTTTGTCTTAACCTATTTTTCATTCAGTAGAGAGTTGTTCAGTTTCCATGAGTTTGTAAGCTTTCTGTTGTTGATATCTTGCTTTAATCCATGGTAGTCTGATAGGATACAGGGCATTATTTCAATTTTCTTCTGTCTGTTGAGACTTGTTTTTTGTCCAAGTATGTAGTCAATTTTGGAGAAAGTTCTAGGAGGTACAGAGAAGAAAATACATTCTCTTTTCTTTAGGTGAATGTTCTGTAAATACATTAGGTCCATTTGGTTTATAACATCTGTTAGGTCCAGTATTTCTCTATTTAATTTTGGTTTGGATGATCTGTCTATTGGTGACAGTGGGTTATAGAAGATTCCCATTAATGGTATGTGAGGGTGAATATGTGATCTGAGCTGTAGCAGTGATTCTTTTACAAACTTGGATGGCATTGTGCTTGGGATATATATATATATATATATATATATATATATATATATATGTGTGTGTGTGTGTATGTATATGTATATATGTATGTATATGTATGCATAAAGTTTTTTCCTTTGGTGGGTATGTAGTGTCCTTCCTATCTCTTCTTTTAATTTTGATTTTAAGCCTCTGTTGTTAGATATGAAAATGTATATCGATGGAGGAAACCAAAAATACCATGACAAAGTCAAATTTTAAAATATCTACCCACAAATATAGCTCTATAGAAGTTTCTAGGAGGAAAATGTCAATCTAAGGAGGTTAACTATACCCAGGAAAACACAAGGAATAAATAATCTCACACCAGCAAAATCAAAAGAAGAAAAGTACACATACATGCCACCACTAATACCACCACCAACAAAATAACAGGGATCAGCAATCATTGGTCATAGATGTTTCTCAATATCAATGGTCTCAATTCCATAATAAAATGAAACAGACTTACAGAATGGATGGGAAAACAGTATCTATTCTTCTGCTGCATTAAAAAGCCACATGCCTCCATACCTACGGCAGATACTACCTCAAAGTTAAGGATTGGGAAAAGATATCCCAAGCAAATGGACCTAAGATGCAAGCTACTGTAGCCATTTTCATATCTAACAACACAGACTTCAAATTAAAGCTAAACAAAAGAAATAGAGGACACTACATACCCATCAAAGGGAAAAATCTGAATATTTATACAAAGAAAAAAATGAGTTCCTTCCTCAGCTTTTCAGTCCATAAATTACAGTATAACTACAGGCAAGATATTCCTCTTGCTGACAATATTCAGAATGTGACAGTGACACAAGATGAAGTCAACTTGAGTTTTTTGATCTATATTAAAAACTCATATGCAAAGTGGAACTCACAGTTGATGAGGACACTTTGGAAGTACCTCTTTGGAATTAAAATTGGCCTTTCTTAGGCAAGAAGACCAGGTCAAAACATCCAGTCATAGTTATGTCTTGTCAAAAACAGTGTTTTTTTTAATATAATGCTAAAAGCACCTTCCATTCAAGAAATTATTAATAAACTGAACTTCTTTAAAAGTTAAAACTTGTGCTCTGTGGAGGACAAAATTAAAGAATTAGGAGATGAGCCATAGACTTGGAGAAAATATTTGCATCTTTGTATGTCATCCAAGACATACAAAGAATTCTTGCAAACCAACAATAAGAAACCTTACCGTTTGCTTATAAAATATGAGAGGCCTCCCCTAAAAAGAGATACAGACTGAAAATGAATATATTAAAAAAATTTCTGCACCAAATGCTGTTGGGGAATTCCAAATTAAAGCAATAACAAAATAGCATCACCCGCTCATTAAGACGACTGCAATCCAAAACACTGGCACACTGAGACAAGGAAGCTGGCCCACAAAATTCTCTTTCTTGCTGGTTGAAAAGCAAATGATAGGATCATCTAGGTTACAGTTTGGGGGTTTGAACAAAGCTAAACACATTCCTCTCACAGGAACTAACTATTGAATGCCTTGGTGTTTGCCCAAAGGCCTTGACATTTTGTGTCCACTCAAAAGCCTATTCATGGATATTCATATCTGTTATAGCAGTTTTAGTCATACTTGTCAAAAGTTCCAATAGCCAAGATAGTCTTCTGTTCTTAAACAGATTAAGAAGCTTTAGTACGTCGGGCGGTGGTGGCGCAAGCCTTTAATCCCAGCACTCGGAGGCAGAGGCAGGCGGATCTCTGTGAGTTCAAGGCCAAGCCTGGTCTACAAAGCGAGTTCCAGGAAAGGTGCAAAGCTACACAGAGAAAACCTGTCTCGAAAAAAACCAAAAAAAAAAAAAAAAAGCTTTAGTACTTTCAGATGTTGGAACAGTATTTATTCCCACAAAGGAAAGGTTTATCACACAATGAAAAGAAATGGAGAAAACTTAAGCACATAGCAAACAGACTAGAAGACAGCAATCCAGAAAAGCTGTATGCATTAGTTGTCCTGTTCACCATGGGATTCACCAAGGGAGACAAGAGTAGGAGGAGAACAGAGAAGTTACATGGCGAAGAAAATGTCCTGTGTGGTTCTCTACTGGTAGCTTTGTGCCATCACACACTTCTTTAAAGCTATAAATGTGCAATACTTGAACAAAGTCTAACCTAATGATGAGATGTGGGTAATTATATTATGAAAATGTGGGTTCACTGATTGTTGAGAATGATAAAAAAAATATAGCAACTTATTTATGGGCAATTTTTATGATGCTTTCTTATTTTTCCTGTAAATTTAAATCTACTAAAAAATACAGATAAGGAAGAGTAGCTCTTAATCATTATTATTAACATTCCTCCCAAGCCCAACTGAACAATATATATGACCACGAAGCTGGCATGACTTACAGTCATCATAAATGTGTCAGAGCTTTACACTGCTTAAAGGTGTTTAGTAGAGAAAGAGAGTGCCGGGTGTTTTTAAACAAGCAATTGTTTAAAATTCTCTGAATCTAGATAAAGCTAGAAATATTGTTGAATTCATAATATAGTACCAAGTACCATAAGTATTTTAGGATACCAGTCTGGAAAAAAATCATATATCTCTTCAGAGAGTTCCAGAACACACATTGAAAAAATAATTTTCATATAAATGTAAGGCTCTTGACATTACTTGAAGAAACCTAACTTACTGGTCAAGGAGGAGCAGGATTGGGCAGGGGCATCTTAAGGACAGGTTTTGTCATTCTTTCTGAAGACAAAGAAAAAGGAACTTAAAGTGTCTAGGAACCACCAGGATTCACTTAGAAATTTTAAAAAATAAACTTGTATTTTGAGATATTTTGAGTTTACATGAAAAAATTCAATGAGTCATGAAAAATTGTTGTCCTCTTATACAGAATTTTGGTATGTCTGTGCATTCCAAATGAATTAATGACATGCCACTTAGTCAGAAGTGGTCTGTACTATATAACCAGAAGAACTCTACATTCTACTTCTTAACAGCAAAAGTGGGCTACACAAACCTTGAGGTTTTTAGATTTACCAGCTACTACTGACAAGGCCATTTTCTCAAAATTCAAAAGCAGATCTCTATCCTGGACCCTGGAATGTATGGCTACATTTACAGTGAGAATTTTAATAAAACTGGGGCAAAATATATACCATATGTAGCAACTGTACACAAAAGCCTTTCATGTCTAAATACAGAATTTGAAAAGGATTCTAAATTGATACACCTCTTGAGAAGGATTAACTTCCTCCCACTTCCTCCTTTGCCTCAGGCCTTCATTCCAGAAAAATCTGGAGATAAATATCCACCACCCATTGCTAGTATGTTGTGCTAACACTAAACAAGGAGACTGGGAAGATTTCAGCCAGAGAATTACTAACTAAATCTGGTGTGGGGGCTCTGAATGAGAATGATCTCCATAGGCATATGTGTTTGAATACTTGGTTCCCAGTTGATGGAAATGTTTGGGAAGGATTAGTGGGTGTGGCTTTGTTAGAGGAGGTGAGGAGTCCCAATGTGCTCTCCAACCTGATGCTTGAGCTAACCCTGTTTCCCATGCTTTTGCTCCTCCATCATAGAGGCTAACTCTTAGAAACTGGATTAACCCCCAAAAGCCCAACTGAACACTTTCTGTTATGAGTAGTCTTAGCCATGGTGTTTTGTAACAGCAATAGAAAAGCAACTAAGTCACCTGTATTTTTTTCCCCTTTTTGATTTGATAAACACATTTTGCAGCTCCTTAGGTGAATTCATACTGCTTCCTGCAGCATTACAGCTTCATCCCAAGTGCTGCCTGTGGTTTCTCAGTGGGGGCTCGTAAGAGAAGAACAGCAACAGCTCCATGTCATGTCTTGTGACTGGGGTGGGCAAGACTCAGTCAAATACTACCTGTGACTCAACTAGGAGCCTGGCCATCAGGCGGTCAGGCACCATTATGGGGAGCAAGTACAGAGTAGGGAAATGAAAGAAATAGAGGCAGAATGGTTCATGGACTGGGGAAAGAGGGGAATCTGAAGAGGTGAGGATGGTGAGCAACAGACTGAAATGAATGGCCTGCTAGCCACCCGAGTCCAAGATGGTGTCTGTGCCTGGGCTACTGCCAAGGGCTAGTCTTGGTCTGAGTCCCTGAAGCAACTGAGAGCTGAGGAGGTCCTGTGTTGATGTCTGTGGCTCCTGTTGACACTGAGGCCTGTAGTCTGGGCCACGACCTAGGGCCAAGTTCATATCCGAGGCCATGCTGCCACCTGGGGCCATGATGACATCCAGGCCTAGGCTGCTGCCTAGGGCCGTGTCTGGGTTTATGGTCCTACCACAACCAAGGTCTGTGTTGATGTCCCTGGCCCATGGATACTCAGGGTCTAGGCCACAACCTGTGACCATGTTGGTGTCCAAGGCCTGTGCCACTGCCAGGGCCAAGCTGATTTGAGTGACCAGCACTGTTACCTGGAGTCATAGTATCATCCAGGCCAGGGTTGCTGCTGAGGTCCATGTCTGTGTCCATGGCCTTACCACAGCCAAGGTCTGTGTTGATTTCATTAGCTCTTGATGCCATCGAAGGCCATACAGATGCCTGGGGTTTGGTCAGTCACCTGAGACCATGCTGGTGTCTGAGGACCATTCTGCTTTCCAAGGCCGTACTCATCTGGGTGGCCTGTGCTGCCGCTGGGGCCATGGTGACTTCCAGGCCCAAGCTGCTGCTGAGAGCCGTGTCTGGATCCATGGTCCTAGTGCAGCTGGGGTCTGTGATGGTGTCTATGGTCTGTAGGTTAGCACAGGTTGCAGGGAGGGGGGGCGATACTGGAACCATGCTGTGCTGAGCCAGCCCTGCCCTTCACTGTCCCTGGGATAGCTGGCTTTACTTCTCACTGGATACTGTAGAAGGAGAACTGTCCCCACCCCTCAGGAGAGAGCTGTCCCCTACACTGGGGAAAGTTCACCCCACTCCTCATCACAGGCATGTACCTTACCTGGGCAGCACACTAGAGTTGGCCCTGTGGTTGGTGACATAGCTGAGCCAACCCCCGGGGTTTTAGAGCAGCAAACCTGACCCTGCCCACTCCTCGTCTGCCATGTGGTAGCATGGGTGAGAGAACGATGCCCTCCTCCCCTCATCCGTTACCACCTGCAACAGGTGAGAGAGCTGACTCTGGGGTCACAAGAGTGAGAGAACTAGCCCTGCCCCTCACCAGATGCAGCACATGGGAGATCGATCCCTACATCCCACTTGGGCAGTACGCTAGAGCTGACCCTGTTGTTGGGGCGCAGGTGAGCAAACCCTAATGGTATGAGAGCAAGAGAGCTAACGCCTGCCCTGTATGATTCCTACAGCATTTGGGAGAGAGGGCCCTGCATGACGCCTGGGCAAAACAGGAGAGCTGGCTTTGGTGTTGTGAGTGTGGGTGAGCTGCATCTGAGGACCTGAGAGCAGAACTGGCCCCACTCTTTGTTGCAGGCTGTACCATTGAGTTAGCCAAGGCAGTGCTGGAGAGCTTGCCTGGGTAGTTGATAGTGAAGGAAAGCTGGTGGGCTGACCTGCTCAGCTACCACCCAGGCCAGCCAGAGCTATGAGTTGCCTACGCAACTACGCAACATCCACCTCATTTGTGAACTGTTGGAGCATGTGAAGGGGACAAACCTACAGTGCTTCGGATATCGCTCTGTGTGAATAAAATGCTGATTGGCCAGTAGCCAGGCAGGAAGTATGGGCGGGACAAGCAGAGAAGAGAATTCTGGGAAGTGGAAGGCTGAGGGAGAGAGATGCTGCCAGCCGCCATGAAAAGATGAAGATGTTAAGATACTGGTAAGCCATGAGCCAAGTGGCAATTTATAGATTAATAGAAATGGGTTAATTTAAGATAGAAGAACTAGATAACAAGAAGCCTGCCATGGTCATATAGTTTGTAAGCAATATAAGTCTCTGTGTGTTTACTTGGTTGGGTCTGAGTGACTGCGGGACTGACAGGTGAGAGAGATTTGTCCTGACTGTGGGCCAGGCAGGACCAGAAAAACTGTAGCTACACTACAGATCCCAAATGGCAGGATCTCCACAGCACAGAACAACAGGATATCCAAGAGGAGTCCCAATGAAAGTCCATTATTGGTGGTACAGCAGAAGCCAGAGGCCTTGAGCCAGACCAATGGCTCATGGCAATGAACACTTGCAAGTAAAGATATGTGGACTAAAGGGTAAATTGTGTGACTCAATGGGCCACACTATAGCTTCCATGAAGAGATTTTTCTTTCTTTCTTTTTTGGTTTATTTATTTGGTTTGTTTGGTTGGTTGATTTGATCTTTGATTTTTCTTTTAAATTTTGTTTTGTTTTAGGGATGGCAAATCAAGGGTAGAGGGTGGATTCGAGGGAAGGGGGATATAAGTGGTTCAGAATTGATGTGAAATCTACAAAGAAACAATAAAAGTTAAAAGAAAAATTAAAAGAACACATTTTCAAGAAAAAAGAAGTAGTAGAGTATTTAATTTTAAGAGTAGAGAGGCCATAACTAGTTCCTCAATTTCCCTGGTTCTACACTATTATTACCTCTTTGTTCTGGACTTATGGACCTCAGGCAAGGCTGAAACATCATGGTACAGTGTCCTGGCAGAAGAAAACTGCTTACATCATGGTAGCCAGGAAGCAGAGAGCAAGAGACAACATTATACCATTCGAAGCTAGACCATTGACTCACTTCCACCAACCAGATCCCACTTAATAGCACATTCATCCATAAATCCACCAGTGAATTAATTTATTGATAGAATTAGTGCCTTTATAATCAAATCACCCCTGCACACAAACCAGACCTCAATAAATGTACGCTGCTGGGGAAATACTTCATATCTAAACCATCACATTCCAACCCTGGTCCCCAAAACTCTTTTCCATTTCAAAATGCAAAATGCATATAGTCAATCTCCAAAAGTCCTCTCAGTACTATCATTTCTTCAAAGTTTGTTTAAGTCTCTGAGACTCAGGTGGTGACTTCCTTTAAAAATAAAATTAAAAAGGAAAACAAACAAAAAGCAAATTTCATGTTGAAGAAGCAGAGGGCAAACACTCTACACCAAAGGGGAGGTATCGGGAATATTAACAGATGATGGGACCAAAGCAGGGTATGAAGCCCAGTAGGTCAACATTAAACCCTATATCTTCATGTCCAGCATCTTGGGTACGTGGTTGGATGATATGAGCTCTAAATTCATGGGAAAGCTCTGTA
>CABHPQ010170935.1:0-38442 GCA_902168405.1 Peromyscus aztecus
AGGTTTGCAGGCAAATGGAGGGATCTAGAAAAAGTCCTCCTGAGTGAGGTAACCCAGACGCAGAAAGACAAACATGGTATGTACCCACTCATAGGAGAATACTAGTTGTGGAACAAGGATGACTGGACAGCTACTCACAACACCAGGGAGGGTACCTGGATAACAGGACCCGAAGAAAGACACGGGGATCGCCCAATGATGGAGAAATGGATGAGATCTACATGAACAGTCTGGACGTGAGTGGGGGTAATGAGGGGCGAGGGGCGAGGGAAAGAGAACTTGGGGGAGCGGGAGATCCCAACTGGACCGAGAACAGAGAGGGAACACAAGAAATGTTCATGATAAATGAAGACCACATGAGAATAGGAAGAAGCAAAGTGCTGGAGAGGCCCACAGAAATCCACAAAGATGCCCCCACAATAGACTGCTGGCAATAGTCGAGAAATAGCCCGATCTGACCTACCCTGGTGATAGGTTGGCCAAACACCCTAATTGTCGTGCTAGAAACCCCATCCAGTGACTGAGGGAACTAGATGCAGATATCCACGGTCAGGCCCCAGGTGGAGCTCCAGGAGTTCAATTGGCAAGAAGGAGGAGGGTTTATGTGAGCAAGAGTTGTTGGGACCAGGGATGGATGGAATACAGGGACAAGTGGCCAAAGGAATGGAAACACATGAACTGTGAACCAATGGCTGAGGGGCCCCCAACTGGATCAGGCCCTCTGAATGGGTGAGACAGTTGATTGGCTTGATCTGTTTAGGAGGCATACAGGCAGTTGGACCGGGTCCTGTGCTCAGTACATGAATTGGCTGTTTGAAACCTGGGGCTTAGTAGAGACCCTTGGCTCAGCCTGGGAGGAGGGGACTAGACCTGCCTGGGCTGAGTCCACCAGGTCGATCTCAATCCTTGGCGGAGTCTTTGCCCTGGAGGAGATGGAAATGGGGGGTGGGCCGGGGGGAGGGGGCGGGACGGGAGGAGGGAGAACGGGGGAATCTATGGCTGATATGTAAAGTTGAATTATATTGTAAAATAAAATAAAATAAATTCAAAAAAACGAAAGAAAATACTTCATTTTCTCCCAAAATATGTACTGACATGGTTTCCCCACCATCAACTCCTCTAATTTCCTTCCCCCAACCCTTGTCACCAGATCTTTCCTGTTTCTGTTTCCCATTAGAAAACAAACAGGCCTCAAGCGATTATAATATAAGAAAATAAAACTTAATAAGATTAAACTAGAAGAAACACATAGGAATTAAATAAAATGTAGAAACGGAAGTAAAATACCTCAAGGAAAGGCACATGAATCAGGAGTTCACTTGTTCAAACACACAGAATTTCATAAAACTAAACTGAAATCTATAATATATGCACAATGCGAACATAGCATAAATATAGGGAATAACAAATAAATAATTAATATAAAAGAGAAAAAAGAAAATGACAAACTTTTGAAAAAATGTAAGATTCTGATATGACATTTTGAGACAGGGAACTTCTAGGGATGATATGGAGCTTGGTTTTGATAATCCCTTGCAAGTGGTTAATGAATTAGAGATTGCTTTTGGTTTATGAATGGGGGCATGTGTCTATATCTTCTTTCAGCTCTATGGGCCTATTTGGTGAAGACTCCTGAAAAAATAACGTATACTGTGTTATTCTTTGTGAATGTATATATTCATCAATCATTTTGAAACAGAGGGTTTTGATTTCTTAGTGTTCTTAATCCTCTCTAGCTTGTATAGTTTTTCATCCTTTTTATTCTGCAGAGTTACCTGAGTTCTGATAGTAGGCATTTGATAGAATTAATTCATTTAGGGCCAAGTGATTCAAGTTTTTTAACTCTGCATAAATTGTAGGTTTGGGATTCTGTAAGAGTTACAATCTGCTGCAGGAGGAAGCTCCCCTGATGTTTGCTGAAAATGGTATTGAACTCTGGGGATAACAGATTTACATGCAGAATCATTTTATTGTTATAGATTTTAGTACAGTTGTATTTGGCTCGATCCTTGGTCCCTGTGCTATGTAATCTCAGGTTCTTGGTCATGCACATTGTGCTGAGTATGGGTTCCATCTTGTATAATTTGCCATTAGATGAATTGTGTATTGGTGAATCTTCCATGTAGGCACCAACTTCACCTCTCCATTTTCAGTGAGTTGTATGGTGGTGTATTCATCAATGGGGCCTTGCGATCAGTGTATGAAGAACAACACCTGATGGCAGACTGGGTTGTTTGGGGCTTGCTGTCTAAACTCATTATCTAATACTTCAATTAGATGTAACCCATTCCTGAAACTGGAGGCTTCATTTAGTGAACAAGATATGACTAGGTGGGGTTCTGTCTCCCTCATTATTGGGTGGTTTCATTTAGGTCACCTTCATGCATGTATCTATTTTAGGAAGCTCTTATTTTATTGCATTTTCATTTTGCTCTCAAATGGCCTCTAGTTTAGTTATCTGTCTGTGTATTTCTTTCCTAATTCCACACTCTGCTCACCATTGCCCTTTGATCTTTCCATTCCAGCCCTCCCATTCATCTATATCTGTCTCTTCTCTATCTGTTTCCTTGGATAATATATCTGGCCTTCCAAAACCTTATTTTGTAGTTAACCTCTCTATGTCTATGAATTCTAGCTTATTTATCACTGATTCAAAAGCCCCAAAAAGTGTGATAAATTAGGATGTGTTTGGATTTTTGTACATAGAGTCATCCAGTTTGGATTGGCATCATTTAGTGAAGATGCTATCAATTTTTGTGCATGTGTTTCTGGCAACATTATCAAAAAATCATGTGTCTATAGGTGTGTGTATTTATGTCTGGATTTTAATTTATTTTCATTGATCATTTATATACAAATATTAACATATTTCTGTTACTATAGTTTTGTAGTCCATTTTGAGACTATGCATGTTGATAAATCCAGCAGTTATTATATTATTTATATTTTATCTATTCTGACTTTTTGTGATTACATATGATGCTGAGAATTATACTTTCAATATCAGTGAATAATTGTAATGGAATTTTGATGGGGATTTCAATTAATCTGTACAATGGTTTTCATAAGATGGTCATTTAAACTACATTAATCCTACTATACCACAGGCATATGAGATTGTTCTGCCTTCTGATATCTTCTTTAAATTATTTCTTTATATATTTGAAGTTTTTCATACTAATCTATCACTTGCTTTGTTTCTTGTTATATATATATATATGTATGTATATATGCACACACATATATACATGTTACATACATATATGTATATATTCTATCAGAGAATATTTGCCACTTTTATATAGAAGTGCTGCTGATTCTTTTGTGTCAATTTTTATTCAGTTATTCTGCTGAAAGCATTTATCAGTTGTAGGCATTTCCACTTGGTACTTTTGGTATAATTAATGTATTCTATCTTATCATAAAAAAAGATACCTTGACTTCCTCATTTTCAATATGTATTCCTTTGTTCCTTCAGAAGTTTCACTGCTCTTGTTAAGATTTCAAGTACTATATTGAACTGGACAACTTGTCTTGTTCCTTATTTTTATAGAATTACTTTTAGTTTCTCCATTTAAGTTAAGGTTGGCTATGGTCTTGCTGTAAACTGCGTTAGTTATATTGGGATATGAACGTTGTACCCCTAATATCTCCATTGCTTATATCATGAAGGGGTCTTAGATTTTTGTTAAAGTTCTTTACTACATTTAATGTAATGAACATGTATTTTTCTCTTTCAATATTATTTCTATGGTGCATTACATTTATCGGTTTATTTATGTTGACCCACCTGTGCATCTCTGGGGTGAGGCTAAATTGCTCATGGTGGAAGATTTTTTGATGTGTTCTAGGATTCAATTAGCAAATATTTTTTAAGCTACTACATCTATATTCATGTGGGAAATTGGTCTCTACTTCTCAATCTCTTTGGGTCTTTTTGTGGTATTGGTATCAGAGTAAATATGACCTCTAAAAATGAATAGGACAAAGATCCTGCTAGGTGAACTTTGTTGAATTATTTGCAGAGTATTGGTATTAACTCTACTTTGAATGTCTGGTAGAATGACATGCAAAACCCATCTGGCACTGGGCTTTCTATGCTTGGGAGTCTTTTAATTACTGCTTCTTTATTACTAGTAGTTGTAACATGTTTCAATTCTTTTTTTTTCATTTTATTAAGAGATTTTCTATTTGTTTTACATATCAGCCACAGATTCCTCTGTCCTCCCTTTTCGCACCACCCAGCCTTCCCCCCAAAACCCACCCCCAATTCGCACCTCCTCCAAGGCAAGGTCTCCCCTGTGGAGTCAGCAGGGCCTGGTACATTCAGTTGAGGAAGATCCAATCCTCTCCTCCATGTACCAAGGCTGAGCAAAGTGTCTCAGAATAGGCACTAGGTTCCAAAAAGCCAGGTCATGCACCAAAGACAGACCCCAGTCCCATTGCCTGAGTGCTTCCTAAACAGTTAAAGCTAAACATTGGTCCCACTTATCCAGAGGGGCTAGTCCAGTTCCATGGGGGCTCCTCAGCTATTGGTTCACAGTTCATGTGTTTCTGCTAGTTTGGCTAGTTGTCTCTGTACTTTTTCCAATCATAGTCTCAATATCTCTTGCTCATACAATCCCTCCTCTCTCTCAATTGGACTCCTGGAGCACCCCCTGGGGCTTGGCTATTGATGTCGGAATTTGCTTCAATCAGTCACTAGATGAGAGTTCTATCAGGACAGTTAGGTTATTTGGCCATCCAATCACCAGAGTAGCTCAGCTCAGGCACCCTCTCAACCATCGCCAGTAGTCTATAGTGGAGTCATCACCGTTGATTTCTGGGGACCTCTCTAGAACTCTGTTGCTTCCTATTCCCATGGAGTCTTCATTTATCATGGTATCGCTTTCCTTGTTCTCCCACTTTGTTCCTGATCCAGCTAAGACCTCTCGCTCCCCTAAGGTCTCTTTCCCCTGACACTTGCTCTCCATTATGCATCCACCTCACCCACAGTTTGCTCATGTAGATCTCATTCATTTCTCTATCGCTGGGTAATATGTGTGCTTTTCCTAGGTCTTCTTTACTAGGTAGCTTCCCTGGAGTTGTGAGTTGCAGTCTGGTTATCCTTTGCTTTACATCTAGTATCCATTTATGAGTGAGTACATACCATGTTTGTCTTTCTGAGTCTGGGTTACCTCACTCAGGATATTTTCTAGTTCCATACATTTGCCTGTGAACCTCATAATGTCATTGTTTTCCACTGCTGAGTGGTACTCTATTGTGTTTATGTACCACGTTTTCTTTATCCATTCTTCAGTTAAGGGGCATCTAGGTTGTTTCCAGGTTCTGGCTATTATAAATAATGCTTCTATGAACATAATTGAGCATGTGTCCTTGTGGTATGATTGAACATTCCTTGGGTATATGACCAAGAGTGGTATAACTGGGTCTTGAAGGAGATTGATTCCCAATTTTCTGAGAAAGTGCCATATTGATTTCCAAAGTGGCTATACAAGTTTGCATTCCCACCAACAATGTTCCCCTTGCTCCACATCCTCTCCAACATAAGCTGTCTTCAATGTTTTTGATCTTAGCCATTCTGACAGGTGTAAGATGGTATCTCAGAATCATTTGATTTGCATTTCCCTGATGACTAAGGATGTTGAGTAATTCCTTAAATGTTATTCAGTCACTTGAGCTTCTTCAGTTGAGAATTCTGTTTAGCTCTGTAGTCCATTTTTTAATTGGACTGTTGGGTATTTAGATGTCTAATTTCTTGAGTTCTTTATATATTCTGGAGATCAGTCATATGTCAGATGCGGGGTAGGCAAAGACCTTTTCCCATTCTATAGGCTGTTGTTTTGTCTTATTGACAGTGTCCTTTGCCCTACAAAACCTTCTCAAATTCAAGAGGTCCCATTTATTAACTGTTAATCTCAGTGTCTGTGCTACTAGTGTTATATTTAGGAAGTGATCTCCAGTGCCAATGCATCAAAGACTGCTTCCTACTTTTTCTTCTATCAGGTTCAGAGTAACTGGATTTATGTCGAAGTCTTTGATCCAGTTGGACTTAAGTTTCCTGCTGGGTGACAGATATGGAACTATTTGCAATCTTTTACATGTTGACATCCAGTTATTCCAGAACCATTTGCTGAAGATGCTTTCCTTTTTCCATTGTACTGTTTTGGCTTCTTTGTCAAAAATCAAGTGTTCATATATGTGCAGACTAATGTCAAGGTCTTCAGTTTGGTTCCATTGGGCCACATGTCAGTTTTTATGCCAGTACCAAGCTGTTTTTATTATTATAGCTCTACAGCACAGCTTGAAGTCAGGGATCATGATGCTTCCAGCGATTGTTTTATTGTACAGGATTCTTTTGGCTATCCTGGGTTTTTTGTTTTTCCACAGGAAGTTGAGTATTGTTCTTTCTCAGTTGGTGAAGAATTGTGTTGGTATTTTGATGGGGATTACATTGAATCTGTAGATTGCTTTTGGTAAGATTGCCATTTTTACTGTGTTAATACTACCTATCCATGAGCATGGGTGATCTTTCCATTTTCTGATATCTTCTTCAATTTCTTTTTTCATGGACTTAAAGTTCTTGTCATACAGGTCCTTCACTTGCTTAGTTAGAGTTACCCCAAGGTATTTTATATTATTTGTGGCTATTGTAAAGGGTGATGTTTCTCTGATTTCTGTCTCAGCCCATTTTTCATTTGTATATAGGAGGGTTACTGATTTTTTTTTTAGTTAATCTTGTATCTTGCTATATTACTGAAGGTGTGTATAAGCTGGATGAGTTTCTTGGTCGAATTTTTGGGGTCACTTATGTATACTACCATGTCATCTACAAAAGGTGAAAGTTTGATTTCTTTCTTTCCAATTTGTATTCCCTTGATCTCCTTTTGGTGTCTTATTGCTCTGGCTAGAACATCAAGTACTATATTGAATAAGTTTGGGGAGTGAAGACAGCCTTGTCCTGTTCTTGATTTTAGTGGAATCACTTTGAGTTTCTCTCCTTTTAATTTGATGTTGGCTGTTGGCTTGCTGTAAATTGCCTTTATTATGTTTAGGTATGTTCCCTATATTCCTGATCTCTCCAAAACCTTTGTCATGAAGGGGTGTTGGATTTTGTCAAATGCCTTTTTAACATCTAATGAAATGATCATGTGATTTTCTTTTTCTTTCAGTTAGTTTATATGGTATATTACATTGACAGACTTTCATATGTTGAACCAACCTTGCATCCCTGGGATGAAGCCTACTTGATCATGGTGGATAATTGTTTTGATGTGTTCTTGGAGTCTGTTTGCCAATATTTTATTTAGTATTTTTGCATCAATGTTCATGAGGGAGATTGGTCTGTAATTCTCTTTCTTTGTTGCATCTTTGTTTGGCTTTGGATTCAGAGTAACTGTGGCCTCATAGAAGGAGTTTGGTAATGTTTCTTCTGTTTCTATTGTGTGGAACAATTTAAAGAGTATTGGTATTAGCTCTTCTTTGAAGATCTGGTAGAATTCTGGACTGAAACCATCTGGTCCTGGGCTTTTTTTTTGGTTGGGAGATTTTAATGACTGTATTTCCTTAGGGGTTATTGTTCTAGTTTAATATTTTATTTGGTCTTGATTTAACTTAACTATGTGGTATCTATCCAGAAAATTGTCCATTTCTTTTAGATTTTCCAATTTTGTTGAGTACAGGTTTTTGAAGTATGATTCTCTGGATTTCTTCATTGTCAGTTGTTGTGTCTCCCTTTTCATTTCTGATTTTGCTAATTTGGATGCTCTCTCTCCGCCTTTTGGTTAGTCTGGATAAGGGCTTGTCTATCTTGTTGATTTTCTCAAAGAACCAACTCTTTCTTTCATTGATTATTTGTATTGTTCTCTTTGTTTCTATTTTATTGATTTCAGCTCTCAATTTGATTATTTTCTGACATCTATTCTTCCTGGGTGACTTTGTTTCTTCTTGTTCTAGAGCTTTCAGGTGTGCTGTTAAATCACTAGTGTGAGATTTCTCCTACTTCTTTATGTGGACATTTAGTGCTATGAATTTTCCTCCTAGCACTCCTTTCATATTGTCCCATAAGTTTGGGTATATAGTGTATTTGTTTTCATTGATCTCTAGGAAGTCTTTAATTTCTTTCTTTATTTCTTCCTTGATCCATAGGTGATTCTGTTGAGCATTATTCAGTTTTCATGAGATTGTAGGCTTTCTGTAATTTTTGATGTTGTTGAAATCTAACTTTAAACCATGGTGGTCTGATAGAATACAGGAGGATATTCCAATTTTTTTGTATCTGTTGACATTTGCTTTTTGATCAAGTATGTGTGTGATTTTAGAGAAGGATCCATGGGGTACTGAGAAGAAGGTATATTATTATTATTTTTTGGGGGTTTTTCGAGACAGGGTTTCTCTGTGTAGCTTTGCACCTTTCCTGGAACTCACTTGGTAGTCCAGGCTGGAGTATATTATTTTTTGTTAGGATGGAATATTCTGTAGATATCAATTAAGTCCATTTCAGGCATAACATCAGTTAGGTCCCTTATTTCTCTGTTAAGTTTGATTTGGCAGGTTTGTCCAGTGGTGAGTGTAGGGTGCTAAAGACTCCCACTCTTAATTTGTGGGGTTTTATGTGTGATTTAAGCTTTAGTAATGTTTCTTTTACATATGTGGGTGCCCTTGTGTTTGGGGCATAAATGTTCAGAATTAAAACTTCACCTTGGTGGATCTTTCCTGTGATGAGTATGTAATGTCCTTCTTGATCTCTTTTGAATGATTTTAGTTTGAAATCTATTTTTTGGATGTTAATATAGCTACACCAGCTTGCTTCTTAAGACAATTTGATTGGAAAGTCTTTTCCTAGACTTTTATTCTGAGGTAGTGTCTATCTTTGAAGTTGAAGTGTGTTTCTTGTATGCAGCAGAAAGATGGGTTGTGCTTTTGTATCCATTCTTTTTTTTTTTTTAGTGGTAGATGATCTTTATTTATAGGTCAATTATTCTTTCACACACACACACACACACACACACACACACACACACACACAAATCTTTACAGAAGTTAAAAATAATTTTTTGCTCTTAGGTCATAAGAAAATAGATGAATGTCACGGTTGCTTTCTGAATTTGTTTGTTCCATACTATCTTCAAATCAGTATATTGCAGAACATTATGTTTCTAATTACCTTTAAAAGTAATGTAGTAAATCAACATACTTCTGTGCTTCTTTCCTGGGTAATGTTTCATTCATTTAGACCCTTCCTCTGAGACAAGTACAGTCACTAAAACATGGTCAGTAAATTTAAAGGATGAAAATATTGCTTGCTTTATAACTGGTTGGAATTAAAATGGATCCATAGCCTGTATCTTTTTATAGGTGAATTAACTCCACTGCTATTAGGGGATATTAATGACCAATGATTTGTAGTTGGATTTTTTTTCGTCCTGTCTGGCTCACAGTCAGGACAAATCTCTCTCACCCGCCAGTCCCACAGCTGCTCAAACCCAACCAAGTAAACACTTAGAGACTTATATTGTTTACAAACTGTATGGCCATGGCACGCTTTTTGTTATCTACTTTTTTATCTTAAATTAACCCATTTTTATTAATCTATGTTTTGCCACATGGCTCGTGACTTACCAGTACCTTACATCTCCCTTGTTATGGCGGTGGTTGGCAATGTCTCTCTGTCTCAGTCTTTCATTTCCCAGAATTTTTTTTCTGTTTGTCTCGCCTATATTTCTTGTCTGGCTACTGGCCAATCAGTGTTTTATTTATTAACCAATTAGAGCAACATATTTGACATACAGAACATCTCACAGCACTTCCCTTTTTCTTTTTTTTCAAAAAGGAAGTTTTTAACTTTTACATAGCAAACTTACAGATAAAACAATTATCAAGCAAGAATTACAGTTATAATATCTAGTCTATTTATAATAACTAGTATATTTGGCAAAATTAAAGAAGATATCCTATCTATCTTATATTTGTGAGTCTAAGGTTTTATATCTAACTTATCTTTTATCATAACCAAGGAAAATTATAACTATCTCTAGTCTTCAACTACATCAAAGACCTCAGAAGGGTATGATATTACCTAAGAAATGGGAGAAGAATGCAAGCAATTTTGGGGAGTCTTGCAAGAGTAGACAGAGACAGCTGGCACCCTGGACAGTCATCCAAAGTTCCTTTGTAAAGTTGGGGCATCTGTCTTCAGTCCATAGGCCTAGAGTCTCTCAGTTACTTCTCTCTGTATCCTGTATAATGTCTAGCCATTTCCTCTGCGAAGCAGGAACCTGAAAGACCATTTTGCCAAGCAAAGTTTGGTGGTCACCATTCTATGGGTCCTGCATGTCCAGTTGATCAAGCAGTACAGGCAAGAACAGTTTCTTGCCCAAATGGCTATTTTTGCCAAGGTGAAGATAAACTCCATATAGAGTGTCTTTGATGGCCATCCTCCTCTCTGAATTAAATCGGTGCTGCCACGATCAGACATGTCTCACTGTCCAGAAAGTCTAAATTTTAAAAAATATTTTAAGTGCCATATTCTGTAGGTCTTTGAAGTGTTTGAAGATTACCTGTCTATCTAAAATATATCTATGTACACCTAGAAAACTTAACTAACATACTACAAGTTTGACTATCATAGAAGACTAATTATTAATCTGTATTTCTTAATTATCCATTCCAATCTAAATAAGTTACATAAACATAATAACTCAAATGAGAATAGAAATATATATATATATATACAGTATAAAAAATTAAATTTAAACTTGTATCAATGTACTAAATTCCATAGCAATGTAAAATATTTTAAACAAGTTGCTCTTTAAAAGTAGATTTAATAATCTACCCTTTCATCCTACCATATCTATATCAGTGATTGTTAGTTCCTGTTATCTTTTGGTGGTAGTGTGTATGTATTTCTTTTCTTTGGGGTTTACTGCTGTGGGCTTATCTATTGCCTGTGTTTTCATGGGTGTATCTGAATTCCTTAGGTTGGAATTTTCCTTCTAGTGCTTTCTGTAGGGCTGGATTTATGGATAGTTATTGTTTAAATCTGGTTTTGTTTTAGAATGTCTTGTTCACTCTGTCTGTGATGATTGAAAGTTTTGCTGGATATATTAGTCTAGGCTGGCATCCATGGTCTCTTAGTGTCTGCATTACATCTGTACAGGTCCTTCTGGCTTTCAAAGTCTCCATTTAGAAGTCGGGTGTTATTTTGATATATTGCCTTTATAAGTCACTCGGCCTTTTTCCTTTGCTGCTCTTAATATTCTTTCTTTATTCTCTAGGCTTAGTTGTTTAATTATTATGTGGCAAGGAGACTTTTTTGGGGGGTCTGGTCTGTTTGGTGTTCTCTAGCCTTCTTGTATCTTCATAGGTAATTCCTTCTTTAAGTTGGGAAAGTTTTTGTCTATGATTTTGTTGAATATATTTTCTGTACTTTTGAGTTGGTATTCTTCTCCTTCTTCTATCCCTATTATTCTTAGATTTGGCCTTTTCATGGCGTCCCAGATTTCCTAGATGTTTTGTGTTATTACTTTTTGACTTTGGCATTTTCTTTGACTAATGAATCTATTTCCTCTATTGTATACTCTACATCAAAGATTCTCTCTTCCATCTCTTATGTTGGTTATACTTACTTCTGTGTTTCCTGTTTTATTCCTTTGTCTGTCAGCATCGTTAGAAGTGCATTCTAGAAGATATTGAATTGGTTCTTTCTTTTATTTGGGATTCTGATACATAATATACATGAAAAATAGGTGTATATTATCTGTTGCTTATAGACTGATGAAATTTTACAGAGAATCAGCCATGAATAAGGCCATGACTGTGTTATGAATACAAGGAATGGGTAGACAAATATCCCTGACTGTTTCACTAGCTCTGAGAATCTTTTAAATTCCTGGATAATACAGATGGTATAATTATTCTTAGTCTTTCTCTCTATTTCATGCACCTTTGTCCCCTTCCATTCCTTTGATGCTGTTTAATCTCTGGTGATATGCTATCACTTATAACAGTGACCATTTCTTATTCGAACTGAGCTCTCATCTCTTTACAGGGGTGCTTATATAGATGATGATCCATTTCCTTTGTATTCATTTCTGAACATCCTATTCAGGCCCTGGATTCCTGTTTCTTTGCTCTGATTATCACGAAAGGTTTCTTTTCTAATATCTTAACTTTTATTGTTCATATATATCTTCTGATACATTTTTCTTGTTCATTTTGAAAATCCTTTTGAGTTTCAGATTTGCTTCCTCTTGAGTGTGTTTGAAAGGTTTTACCCCCTTCCATATCCAAGTGCACTAGCCTAGGTTGTTGTTGTGAAGCTAATATACATTTAAGTGAACTGTACACTTGCCCTATAATATGTTCTCATGCTTGAATAACTTGCTTTTGCATATTGCTATTTTTTTATTGCTTCAAATTTTATTTCTGAATCGAGAACAAACAAACCTGTATTGTTTTCTAGGAACCTGCCATCCGTGAATGGGTTTTATTGATTTATCATGTCTCCAATTTTAAATTTTAATGGTATATTTTAAGCATTTAAGCTACTATTCTGTGAAAATATTATTGCAAATTACAAAAACCTTTGTTTTACAAATAAAGTTTTAGAATCTATACTTGTGGTTCTGAAAGAGTCAAATCTTCAATTTTCATGAACTCTTACCATTTACTCATTTTGTAATTAAAGTATTCTATATGAGATCTTTGATCATTTAGTTTACAGAGTTTTAAAAATCATTTTTCCATGTAACCTCATCAGTATTTCCATATTTCCTTATCTTTTCAATGAAACTTTACTTATGAGTTCTGGATTTTCACTTTAATCTATGAAAAAGCTGGAATTTACTGTAGATTATTTCCTCTTCAGTGTACCATATTGTTTTCTTCCTAAAGTATAGGCAGGGCAAGCAGATAAGGAGAATTCTGGGAATAGGAAAGGCCGAGTCAGGAGTCACCACCACCCAAAAACAGGGGGTGCAAGATGTCAAAGAACTGAGAAAAGGTACCAAGCCACATGTCTAAACATAGATAAGAATTATGGGTTAACATAAGTGTAAAATCTAGTCTGTAATGAGCCTGATCTAATGCCCACCACTGTGGGACTTGGCAGGACCAGAAAACATGCATCCTACACCAAAGCATAAACGTGATTTGGTATTATCAAACTTGAAGGCTCTGTTCATTTCAAAGCCCAAGATTTGGTTGCCACCATTTGTTTATAACCTAAAGAAAGATCATTTAATGTTAAAATTTCTAATGGTCTTCACTAACTAGACAATCCTCTTTTCTTATTTGGTTCCACTCATCTGTATTTTTGTAATTCTATCTTCCTTATTTAGTTAGTTTGTTGTGCTGAATAAAATTTCTATCAATATATAAAGTATAAATATTGTAGACCATAATGTTCTTCACCATAGTAGCAAGTATTTAAGATTGATCACTATTGGCTATTAATAAATTCTGGAAAAGCGAGAGACAGCTATGTTTAATGCTATGTCATGTGCTGGGGCATTCATTGCCCAGTGGAAGAATGCATGCCCGAGAATTGATTAGAAACACAAAGTAAACTAGATGGATTTTTAAAAAAATTAAAGGAGGGGAGAAATATCATTAAAATACATTATAGCAAACTCTTAAACAACTAATAAAAGTGTATGTAATGTAATTATCTTTAAAACATTACTGTTTTATGTGAGGTCTCTATCTTTGAGTTTTAACTTATTGTGAATGGAATTTACCTGACTGCTTTGTATAGCAATACTATACATCTATGTGGGATAGAGTGATGGGCAAAAGAGCTTGCATCATGTCTTGGATGCACAAGAGAATATTTCAGAAAAAAATTGGGATTCTACACTTCAAATAGAATAACACACACACACACACACACATCACAAAAAATTTTCCCCATATCAAGTGTGGTACATATAAATGGCGCCAAACTGAAGTTTGCTTCATCAGTTTTCAAGAACATTACTTGACCTCAAAAACACTTGATAGTAATAATTTAAATATAAAGAAGTTTAATTCATAAAATAAGCTACTCTTTCAATATTCCTTCAAATTACAAATTTTAGTGAATAACTGAATCCACAGAGAAAGTCTTTGCTTAACAGAAATTAAGATTTGCTAAAGCCTCAGAGGAGCTGGCATATGTAAATTCTGATTTGTTATACCACACAAAAAGAAATACTAATTTACTAATTCAACTCAGACATATTGTGACCTTGGCAGAAACTGTGTAAAACAATACTACCTCTGAAGGATTGCATTTGTGAAAACCATGGATGCAGAATATTGGTTCAGTAAATTGAATGCATTCTTCAATTCAAGATTAAAATAAGTTTATATCAAATTTTTCCTTTAAATGCTCTAATTTGTCACAATATTTACATCTAATATTCTACAAGCACTGTGATAACAAGTAATGACCAGAGTTATCAAATATCTACATATGCCAGAGTCAAATATGTATATGAAAAACAATAATCACAGGAACATTTAGTAAGGGACCAGGGCAAATCAAATACAAATTAGATTTTCTGAAATTACAAATAATCTTTGAAAATGTAAGGCATAAAACAGAAAAAAATGTGAAGGGGTGATCCACAAAGTGTTAGATTCTAAAATTGAGTGGAGAAACAAAATCATTACAAATATGACCTGTCTAATTTTAAATATTAAAATTTATCTAATACATCTTAGAGTTTGCTTATGGACAAGAAATGGTGAAAATGTTTTATATTAAGTGCATGGAACATAGAATTCTCTGGAAAAATATAGAATATCATAAAATATATATTGTTAGTTAATATTTATGAATGATGACTTTTTGTAATACCAAAAAATATGCATTAGAAATGATACAAATTTTATATATGATATATTATATATAAATATTTAGTATAAATTATTTTTAATATAGATATGTTGTAGAAAAATATGATCTATGCCCTTCACTGTAAAATTAGTTCTCAATATAATTTCATAAAAGAATATGTAGGCAATATTTGCATTGATATTTTTTCTAAAACTTTATTTTCCTTGTCAACTATTACAATATGTTGTTAATCATGATATAAATATTTCAAAACTAGTAAGAAAATAACCACAAACTTATATGTTATATTTAAACAATATATGAACAGAGGTAACACTGGTTTTAAAAAGTGCTTCTACATTATTTTATGTAATAAATTTATCCTCATATTATTAGATAAAACAATCCAGTTTTTCAAATAGTGTGTATTTACATGGAGAAAATTCAATGAAATGATCAATACCATATAGCCAATATTTACCTCTGTTGCATTTATATCTACATATTCCATTTCTTACTTTACCAAGTATTCACTAAACTTAGCTAGAGAGATAACATCAGTGAGTACTGCATAGCCATAAGTTGTTGTGATTTAAGGACCAATAAAAAGAGGAACTGTAAGCCAGAGAGCAGGAGAGTAATGCTTCTTCCAGATGGGCTACACCACTAACTTGCTTCTACTCCCACAAGAACAACTATGCTGCTCAATGACACCTACCTCATCATTTTCCCAATGGCCAGCCCTTCCCCCCATCTTTAGGAGACTACATAGGTTCAGTTACTGCCCACAAGATTCTGAAGACAGGGTCCAGGTACAGCATAGACTCATCAGAAAAACAGTACCCCCTCCACTGGGCTCCATATTTTGTTTTATAACTTTGGAAGATGACTTCAGCTTTAAAGGAGATGTATCTAGGAACCAAAGGCCCCATCAGGCTCAGTGGAGACATCCTACTAGACCCCAAAGACTTGACAATCACCAGAACCTTTGGCCAGTTGGGCTATAAGACAACAGAGGAAACAGAAAACAAAGGAACTAAATACCCTTCCAAGAAACCAAATGTTAGAATCAACATCTAGACCTATAATCATCCCAAATCCAGATGCCTAAATGCCAGTGTAAAAACACATTCAATAACAGAAAGGGAAATTTGACATCATCAGAACCAAGTGAACCTATCAGAGCAAGCCCTTAACACTCCAGTGCAGGTGAAGCACAAGGAAAAGACCTTAAAATACCTTTAAGAAGATGATAGGCTCCATAAGAAATCTGGGACACTCCAGAAAGACAAAACTTAAGAATAACAGGAATAGAAGAATCACAGCTCCAAGACACAGAAAATATGTTCAATAAAACAGAAGAAAATTGTCCCAACCTAAAGAAGGAAATACCTATAAAGGTAGAAGAAGCTTACAGAACATCAGAACTTCAAAGAGATTACACCAGGAAAAAAGTCCCTATGCCCATAAAATCAAAATACTAACCATACAAACAAAAAAGAATATGAAAAGCTACAAAAAGGAAACAGACTAAGTAACGTATAAAGACAGACCTTGATGGGAGTCAAAAGCCTAAGTGACCCTTGACACACATGCTGCCATATTTGGGCTTCTTTCCTCTTTTCTTATATCTAGGCCTTGTTTAAGTCTCCATAGCACCAAAACCTCTTCTCACAAATACCAGAACCTCTTCTCAGAAATCAGGTGACTGAATGCAGCTAGGCAATTAGGCAGTTAGGCAAGAGTAGATAGATAACACCCAGAGCAACATTCCCTGCTAGCTGAACAACCCATGATTAAAGTCCCCTCCCTGCTTGCACCCCTCCTTTGCCCCCATCTATATATACCTAAAGAGGAAAATAAAATTTTGGAGCTTGATCAGACATCCTGTCTTGCTCTCATTCTTTGTGTTTCTTGACCCTCTCATTTGACAGCCCTCCTTTCAGGTCCTGGTTGAAGACCCTGCTGGCCTGGGGAAAGTCCTAACAAAATAACACCTGACTTCTCAATGGAGACTCTAATCACTAGAAGGGTCTGTACAGAAATCTTCTAGACACTAAGGGACCATGGATGACAACCCATACTAATGTAAACAACAAAACTTTAAATCACCATAGACAAAGAAAACTAGATATTTTATGACAAATCCAAATTTAAACAAAACGTATCCAAAAATCCAGCCCTACAGGAGGTACTACAAGGAAAATTCCAAACCAAAAAAGTAACCTGCACTCACAATAACAGAGGTAATCACTAATCTCATACCACCAAACCCAAAGAAGGGAAACATATAACACACACACACACACACACACACACACACACACACACACACACTTACACACCAAACACCAACAAAAAATTACAAGCACTAACAATTACTGGTCATTAATATCTCTTATATCAATGAACTCAATTTGCCTATAAAAAGACACAGGCTAACATAATGGACTTGAAAGCAGGATCCATCCTTCTGCTGTGTTGGGGACCGACTCCGGGCAGCTGTGTCACTTTCCTTGATTTATCAAGCCTTGCAAAAACAGGAGGTTCCCAGCCCGACTGCAGGATTTCCAATTAGATAAACCGCCTGAAACATGTGTTAATCAGCCAGCTGCAGGGGCCTGGTACCGGCCCGACCGCAGGATTTATGACTAGATAAACTTTCTAAACAGATGCTAATCAGCCAGCTGCAGGGGCCTGGGACCAAAGCAACCTCACCTTAACCCTCCCTTAGGAATTTCCATTATTCTCTCCTTGCTTTCCCTGCTTTCCTTCCCCGGCCTGGAGCTCTGCTTATAAAAGCTTCAGCACCCATTCAATAAACGGAGCCTTGACGCGACTCAGACTGACTCTGTCATTTTATTAAATGTGCTTGGCTCCCTTCCCTTCTCTCCCCATTGGCTTTCAGGTGTTTCCCGGCTCGAGACCCACAAATAACCTGACCTGATGGACAGGTCAAGTGACGCCCGAACGTGGGGGCTCGAGGCACAGCGATTCATAGGATGACCGATGAAAAGAAGGTCCGGCAGGACACACATATTCTGGTAGCGGCACCCGGACAGCATCACTCGTGCGACACGGGTACCGTGAGGTAAGACTTGTTGTCCAATAAGCCATGGGAAAAGTTTTGTCTAAAGAAGCTCTCTTCATAAAGTAAATAAAGGATAATCTCAGGGAGAGGGGACTAAGAGTTAACAAAAGGGATATAAGAAATTAATAAATTGCTCAGAAATGGGGAAAATGTCCCTGACACCTTTTTAGTGTTTATGGTGTGATTAGAGACATTTTAAAACGAGCTCGATTTATGTTTTATGTTGTTATGTCCTTGTCTTTTGTCTAGGTGATTTGGCAACTGTATTCTGTGCCTGCATGAGGTGCGCGGGCAGATCTGGGACCTGTGTGTGGGGGCAGACGTGCCCAGACGTCCCCAGGTCCCCCCCCTGGAGGTTTCCTCTGGAGTGGTCTGGAGAAAGGAGGCAGACATAGTGTCTCTCCTTCCCGGTGGAGAGTGAGGCTACATGCAGTTCGTGGCCCCTCCCATCTGAATCTGTACTTTCAGGTTTTTTAGCCAAATCACCACCACGTGGATTATGTCTGTGTGTCTGTTCTTGTCGTCTTTGTGTGTATTTGGAGTCTGTCTTTTGCCTCTACCTCCCTGTCTCTCCATATGGGGCAACAACTAAGTACCCCCTTAAGTTTGACTTTAGATAACTGAAGAGATATGCTCGCCCGGGCTCACAACGCTTTTCTGGATGTCAAGACCGTTTCCCACTTCCTCCCTTTACCCTCTTAAGGAAAAGAAACCCCCAGTCCTTCCAGAGGACCAGGGAGACTAAGCTGCCGTTCATCCCTGCACCCCCCCTTTTGTTCTCACCGCCACCGCTGCTGCTGCTGCTCCAGATCCCGGTGGGCGGGAGCTAAAACTTGGTCTGGATCTGGCTCCAAGAATGAATGTCTTTCCCTATATGAGTCTGTGGTACAATGTTGGTACAAATTTAGATTTCTAGATTACTGAGAGGAATCACAAGAAAGATTTTGATATAAAAGGTTATAGAAGGTCTGTAAATTTTTGTTATGGATTCTTATACCTGCAAATACTGAATTTGAAAGTTAATTCTGGTTGGTTTTCATCTTAAAAATGGCTAATGATTCTGCAAACTGCTTATATGAACAGGTATATGACTTAAAAATGTAAGCAAGCTTTAACTGCATGTATGTATGTATGTATGTATGTATGTATGTATGTATGTTGGATCCAACTGTGTGAATGTGTGCAAGTAATTATTGTTTAGTAAAACGTGCTTTAAACAGCAACCACATGGCTTCCTCCATCTTGGCTAGTGACCTCATAGGCAGCCATGTGGCTGTCAGCCATCTTTTACTAAGGTTATAAAGATCTACTCGGGTTAACACCTAAGTACTTATGTCTTTACCAAGTGTTCAACAGCAAGTTTCTAGAGAATTTAAATAGATGGCAACATATGTTAAATAAATAAGATATTTGATAAATATTAAAGCTGTACATCAATGCTTTTATACATAGGAATATACCTTGCTCTGGCAGCTAAACTTTGTAACATAAAGGAATCATAGAAAACAGCTGAGGTTTGCAAATGTATGGCAGGACTAGAGTTCCAAAAAGAGTCTGGTTGCAATGATGGACCTTAGTAGTTTTATGTCAGGTGATGATCACCGGAAACACCAGCCATAATAAAATAGAACAAACAGACTATGTGCTGCCAAAGGTAAGATCAAAGAAATCATCCAAGCCTCTAAATAAAAGATTATGATGATGCCATATTTTCTCCCCCTTAAACTTAAAAAAAAAGGTACTTTATTGTTGATATCACAAAAGACATTTGAAAGATCTTAATCTTTTAAAAACAGTTTTTATAGTTAAAAACCAATGACTTAAAGATGTTTCTCCTTACCCAGGGTAACATTCAGGCTTAAAAATCTCTGTAGCCTCCTTGTATTTGCTAAGTTTGTTAAACTTAAGTTATTTGGATAAGCTGATGCATATATATGTCTTATATTGACATTTTGTTTTGGTTTCTTTACTGAATCTGTATTTGATGCTAGAAGAACTTCAACTTAAAAGCATTGTTTTTAATAGTTACTGGTAAATCATCAAGTTTCTTTTTGATTGTAGTCAGGATAAATAAGTACTGATGTAATATTACAGGGATAAGTTTGCTCATTCACTCAGTCCCTTGCATGTTTTTGGGGTTGAGCTTGAAACAAGTAATTAAAAGCAAAGTTTGTCTATTCAGATACCTGGACAGCCCTCATACTTCAGAGATCTACAGAATATGGCATTTAAATGTTGATCTAAAAGTTTATTATATCAGACAGGCTTTCTGCCTGGCAAAGGGTTAGGAAAGTTTGAACAGGGGGCGAACTCAGCCCATCATGCCCACCCCCAAGCTGGACAAAAAGAAATTAGGGACACCCTCCGTTGTCTTAATGATTTTCAGAAACTTCTGGGGGATGTCAATTGGATAAGACCTTATTTAAAGATAACCAAAGGAAAAGTACGTCCCCTAGAGGATATTCTCAGAGGGGATTCTGATCCTCTGTCCCCTAGATATCTTACTACAGATACAAAAGAGGTATTACAAAAAATTGAGTCGGCCATTGACCAATAACACACAGGATAGTTTGAGCCAGCTTTACCCTTATATTTGATTATTTTTTCTACAGATTTTGCCCCCACGGGCCTGCTCTGGCAAGAGCCTGTGCCCTTACTGTGGGTACACCTTCCTGTTGCTAAGAGGAGAATCCTTCCCACCTACCCCTCCTTGGTGTGCCAGTTAATCATGCTGGGGATACAAACTGCCACACGATACTTTGGGTGAGACCCTGATGTTATTATTATGCCATATGATAAGGAACACCTAGAATGGCTGTGCACCCGTAGTCCTGACTGGTCCATCCTTGTCTGTACCTATGTAGGGAAATTTGATACACAGATGCCCAGTAATAAACTTCTATAATTTTTCTTCCTTACTTCTTTTGTTTGTCTCAAGAATACCCGAATGGAGCCCATCCCAGATTCTCCTGTGCTTGTCATAGATGGGTCAAAAAATGGTAGGGCTGCCTATGTCTTCAATAGCCAAAAGAATGTTATGACAACTCCTTTTCAGCTCCTTTGGTGGAGTTATATGCTGCACTTGCTGTTTTTTAAAAATTTTAAAGATCGCTCCTTCAATTTATATTCAGACAGTCGATATGTGATAGGGGCTTTACAGGTTTTAAAAATGGTCCCAGTAATTCAACCTATTACTTCCACTTTCCAAATGTTCTCTGAACTACAAAAGTTAATCTGACAAAGGTCATTACCCTTTTATGTTAGCCATATTCATGCCCACACAGGCCTGCCTGGGCCCTTAGCTCGGGGAAATGAGCTTGCTGATTCTGCTACACATTCTATCTTAATTTCTCATTTGGAACATGACCAGGTAGCAACTGCTCGTGAGGCTCACTGCCTTCATCACCTCAATGCTCAAACTTTGAGACAAAGGTTCTCAATTACCAAAGAACAGGCTAGGGAAATTGTAAAAGCTGTAAAAATTGCCTGATGCTCCTACCTGAACCCCATTATGGAGCAAACCCCAGAGGGCTTATACCTGGACAGATATGGCAGATGGATGTCACCCATGTTCCTTCCTTTGGTAAACTAAAGTTCATACATGTTACTGTAGATACCTTCAGTGGATTTATTTGTGCCTCCGCTCCCAGTGGAGAAGCCACCAGAGATGTTATCAATCATATGTTACATGTTTTCACAGTGCTGGGTCAGCCAAAATGTGTAAAAACTGATAATGGCCCAGGATATACTAGTAATAAATTTAAACAGTTTTGTTTACAATTGGGAATTAAACACATTACTGGAATACCCTATAACCCTCAAGGCCAGGGTATCAAGGAAAGAGCTTACCAAGCTTTAAAAAATACTCTTAAATTCAGCTCACAAGAGATGCTGTTTCCCCTTAAAGGAAACCAAAAAGCACTGCTTTCTCATGCTTTCTTTGTGTTAAAAATTTTGACATTGGATATTTTTGAAAAATCTGCAGCTGAGTGACATTGGCACCCAGAAACTAAACAAGGATATGCTCAGTCCTTTTGAAAAGATCCAATCACCGGAAAATGGGGCAGCCCTGATCCAGTTATAATCTGGGGAAAAGGGTCTGCATGTATCTATGATTCCAAGGAGAATGGATCTTGTTGGCTACCAGAAAGGCTGATTAAGCCCGAATCTACACAAGCTGCCTCCCTAGACTAAGGAAATAATAACTGTTACGTCCAGGACACAGCCCTGAGACAAAAATTCTTTTCCTTCTCTTACAGAAACGCCTGCAGCTTGGAAAACAAAGGGAGTCATGGACCTCTCAATGGCGGGACCTGTTCGTCGCGGGCCTTGGGGAATCAACCCACGCCCCAAAAGAGACTGGAGAATCAACCCACGCCATCAAATCAACCCCTGCTTTATTGTCTGCCTACTATTCCTCCCCCTTTTTTGCATTTCTGAGGAAAGCCCCCATGCTATCAAAAAGCTTACTTGGCGGGTTTTAACACAAACAGGAGAGGAGGCCTGGAAGGTTACTGCAAACCACACCCCTTACTCCTGTGGCCACCACTCACTCCTGACTTCTGTCAGCTAGCTGCAGGATTAGATTTTGGGATATACCTACTGTTAGCCAACACCAGTTAAAAGACACGAGAGGACAAACATTTACAGGCCGCAACTATCCCCGCAGTTCTATAGGCTGGTCAGGCCCTTCTGGAAAGTTTTATGGTGCTAGCCCAGTGGGAATCACCCCAGGCTGTGTTAGCCCTATAGCTCATTATGGGTTGGCACAATCTGACTTCTATGTCTGTCCCAAGGATGGTAGGAGCCGAGCCACAGCTGCCAGATGTGGAGGAGTCGAGACTTTCTTTTGTGCTTGATGGGGGTGTGAGACCACAGGGGCAGCTTACTGGAAGCCATCTTCATCTTGGGACCTTATTTCAGTTACAAGGGGATACAGTGAGCCTGACATAAGTAGCTGTTTCTGCTATAGTCCCAGTAACTGGGAAGCCCATAGTCACGGGCTATCACTTCCTTTAAACATAACTTTTACTCCCCAAGGCAAGGCAAATCGAGAATGGCCCTCGGGAAAAACATGGGGACTCCGCTGGTATCTCTATGGTGTAGACAAAGGAGTCATTTTCACGATCCAACTAAAAATAGAAAACCTGAGCCCAACATCAATGGGCCCCAATTTAGTTCTTCCTGACCAAAAGGTTCCCTCCAACCACAAGAAAGTGCCATCACCTCGTCCCTCCCCAACCCTGCACCAAGCACTGTGACTAACATCATGGGTTCCAGTAACAGCACTCTTCTTAGTCCTTTTGGGGAAACTAGGGATATATTGTTCAATTTGGTCCAGGGAGCCTATATGGCCCTAAATGCCACAAATCCAAACAAGACCTTGAATTGCTGGCTTTGCCTTACCTCCAGTCCTCCCTATTATGAGGGAATTGCCTTTCAGTCTGCTGCAAACAACCTCACTTCCCCGAGCAGTAGGTGTCAGAATAAGCCTCTTAAACTGACACTCTCTGAGGTTTCTGGACAAGGTTCCTGTTTGGGCAAAGCCCCACCGACCCATAGGCATCTCTGCAATGAAACCTTGACACCCTATAAAGAAGGATATTATCTTGAGGCACCCAATGGGTCCTACTGGGCCTGCAACACCGGGTTAACCCCCTATGTGTCTGTTCAGATATTCAACCATTCCCATGAATTCTGTGTACTGGTTCAGCTATGGCCTCGTGTCACCTATCATGAAGAGAGCTCAATGATGGAATTCTTTGAGCAGAGAGGCAGATACACTTGAGAACCTGTGTTTATGACTATAGCCCTCTTGTTAGGTATTGGGGGCATTGCTGCAAAAATTGGTAGAGGAACTAATGCCCTCATACAAAACAACCACCTGATGCAGCTACAGATGACCATGACCACCGATCTGGAGGCAATAGAAAGATCTATTTCCACCCTTGAGAAATCACTCACCTCACTATCAGAAGTAGTGCTGCAAAATAGAAGGGGTCTGTATCTGTTGTTCCTGAGGGAAGGGGGCCTATTTGCCACCTTAAAGGAAGAGTGCTGCTTTTATGTAGACCATACTGGTATTGTCAGGGAATCGATGGAAAAATTAAGGGAAAGGCTGGCTCAAAGAAAAAGGGAATTTGGAAATCAGCACGGGTGGTTTGGAAATTGGCTGCAAGGGTCCCCCTGGCTCTCCACCTTGCTACCTACCATTCTAGCCCCCTTAATTGTCTTTCTCCTTTGCATTACCTTTGGTCCCTGGGCTTTTCAGCGGTTGACTCGATTTATCAAAAATCAGATTGATTCAGCCTTACCACAGTATATTTCGATTCATTATCATAGACTAGATACAGAGGAAAATGGCCAGGGGCCCCCTCAAAGACTCAGGTTCAGTGCCCTCGGGTCCTAACACCCCTTGGTCCTATTAGGACTATGATGGAGATGCCCCACACAGACCCCTCGACTTGGGCGAGACAGCCCCTGTGTGAGGGAAAGCTACAGGCATGGCTGGAGTGCAGCTGTGACTGCACAGACTGGGGACATGGGTGCCCTTATAACCCGAGAGTCTGGATTATATGACCCGTTGCATAATGGTTGTGCAGTAATAGTCTGACGTGCAGCAATCTCCATTCCCTCCAAAAAAATTGCACGGTCCGCTGAATCCCACACCACGGGGATGCCTGTAGTGCTTGAATCTGGGGAGACATTGCCTCCCGGACCTCTCTTCTCATAGCATAGAGGGACGGGGCTTCTGTGATCCTCCAGACCAGAAGCCATCCCTTCAGACCCAGATCTCTTAAAGCTTGACTGCATAAACATGTTTAATTTTTAAAAGAAAAGAGGGGGAACTGTTGGGGACCGACTCCGGGCAGTTGTGTCACTTTCCTTGATTTATCAAGCCTTGCAAAAACAGGAGGTTCCCAGCCCGACTGCAGGATTTCCAATTAGATAAACCACCTGAAACATGTGTTAATCAGCCAGCTGCAGGGGCCTGGGACCAAAGCAACCTCACCTTAACCCTCCCTTAGGAATTTCCATTATTCTCTCCTTGCTTTCCCTGCTTTCCTTCCCCGGCCTGGAGCTCTGCTTATAAAGCTTCAGCACCCATTCAATAAATGGAGCCTTGACGCGACTCAGACTGACTCTGTCATTTTATTAAATGTGCTTGGCTCCTTTCCCTTCTCTCCCCATTGGCTTTCAGGTGTTTCCCGGCTCGAGACCCATGAATAACCTGACCTGCTGGACAGGTCACTGCTGCATACAGGAAAGATGCTTCAACATCAAAGACAAATAGTACCTCATAATAAAGGGTTGAAAAGAGATATTCCAATCAAATGGACATAAGAAGAAAGCTGGTGTAGCTATTCTACTTTCAAAAAAAAAGACTTCAAACTAAAATTAAAAGAGATGTAAAAGGACATTTCATACTCATCAAAGGAAAAATCAATCAAGATAAAGTCTCAATCCTGAACATCTATGCACCAAACACAAGAGAACCCACATTTCTCAAAGAAACACTACTAATTTTTAAATCATATATTGAATACACACACATGGTGATATTTTATTTGGCTTCAGTAAGTAAAGCTTGCCTCAAGATCAGAGCTAATAGTAAGCCATTTTAAGTAAACAAAGAAGTTGGGCAATGGTCACATTTGCCCTCAATCCTATCACTTGGCAGTCAGGATGTCTTTGTGTTCAAGGCCACACTGGAAAAAGAGCCAGTTGTGGTGGCACACATCTTAAATTCTAAAACTAATTAACTATGGAGGTCTGGAGGGCTATACAGAAGACAGGAAGTGACAGAGCTGGGTAGGAAAAGGAAGTTGTGTAGGTGAATAGAGAGATCAAATCAGATGGAAGGACAGCAAGGCATATAGATGTGGGTTGACAGGAAGTAACTCACATTTGGAAGCTGCAGAGTTGGTGAGGTAAGGTTGGCTGGTGGCTTACTCTATTTCCTTGATCTCTCTAAGGCTTTCACCCCTATATCTGGCTGTGTGTTTTTCATTTAATAAGACCATTTAGAAATTCATCTACAATTTTCACCCAACCTGGGGTAGGAATTCAAACAAAAAAGTGACTTGCCTGTGGCCTTGTGGGCCTCAGCTTGGCCAGAGCTGCACATGGCCAGAGGTGCAAGGGGTCAAAGCTGCACACTACCAAAGCTGCACACAGCTGGAGCTTATTGGATTTCTTTTTCTCCTGGGGGGTGGTGGACACTTTCTGGATTCCCATTTAGAATGCCACCACTCTAGGTAGCTGCTTTGAAATTCCCTTGGACTTCTACTATTCTATGCAGTTGACAGATATGCTAAGTCAATTATGATATCTGAATGGAAGAAATTAGTTAAAAGAGAAGTTTTTTTTACACATTCAGATATTCAGACACAGATAGGAGAATATAAAGGTGAACTTATCTCAGGATGGGCTTTAGAAAAACCTCTTAAAATGAATTATAGAAAAATTCAGAACCAGACAGAAGAATTTAAAGGTGAAAATTTTTCATGATTGTATTATGTAGTTACAGAGAAACAGCCTGTTTTCAAACAACCAAGCTCAATCTACCTGGTAAGCTTACAGGAACTGGTAAATGCTCATGTACAAGCTGATTGGACTCCAGTGGAAATGTTAGATTTAAGGAGATTTAAAGAAGCTATAGTATCATGAGGCATGCATTTTCCATTTGTAAAGCAGATGTTAAACTTGTAGTCAACTTGTAATAGAATTATCCCTCAAGACTGGAAAGAGTTAATTACAGCTGTCCTAGGGGCAGGTCCATATTTACAATGCATAACAAAGTTTAAAGAGGAGGCTAAAACATTAGAACAACAATGTAAGAGTAGAGTTGTGGAAATTATTCAGCTTCTGCTTGGAGAAGGCGATTATGCTGATATAATATAAGACAATTTTATATGATAACTAAACCTTAATTCTATGACACATGGCAGTCATGAATATATGGGACAGAACTGACAAAGCAGGAAAAATTTTGAGTCATTTCCAAAAGTTATACAAGGCCCCAGAGAATCTTGCACAGATTTATTACAAAGGCTGTCTTCAGCACTAAATAGAATGATACCAAATTCAGAAGCTAGACAGATAACACTTGAATCTTTGGCTTTTGAGAATGTGAATGCAGCATGCAATATTATAGTCAGGTAATTAAAGGTAAGGTACCTGGAGAATTGGATCAGGGACACAATTAATATTGAGTCACATGACCATGATGATATGTGTATAGGAGAGGTAATATCAAAAGCTTCAAGGAAAAATCACAATGCAAGATGTTTTAATTGCAGTAAACAAGGTCATCTGAAAAGAGAGTGTAAACAAGGCATTCCTAGAAACAATGCTTATTTAAGGAACAATGGCAACAGAATGCCTATTCTGGATATTCAGAGGGTGTGATAAAGGTAAACACAGGACTAACGAATGTAGATCAACAAGGGACACACAAGGTAATCCTTTGCCTCTGCCATCAGGAATCTCCCTGAGGGCAAATTCTGTGCAGAATTTTCTTGCCATCATAGAAGAAAACCCTTCTCAAAGCAATTAAATGACCAAATGACTATTGCAAACAAACAAAAAAAAACCCAAAAAAACAAAAAAACATACTCCTTGGAGTAATAAAACAGCTGTAGCAGAGATAACAGGAAATCCAGGAGTAACCATAAAGTGAACTTTTTAGCAAACTTCTATAAATGAACAAAGACCATAATGAAAAATATGAATAAATGACCTTCTCTTGGAAGGTCTTATAGACACTGGTGCTGATGTTACAATAATTGCACCAGAATTTTGGCATCCACATTGGCCTCTTCAGGAGGTAAATGTTCAGCTCTTAGGGAATGGAACACTATCTCCAGTGAAACAGAGCACAAAATGACTTGAATGTATAGGGCCAGAAGAAAAAAGAGGAAAATTAAAGCCATTTGTGGCTAATATGGCTATGATTTTATGGGGCCATGATCTATTCCAACAATGGAATACTCAGATTAACATTCCTGCAAATTCAGAAACAAACCCCAAACTAACATATGTTTCTGAGAGAAATATTAAGAGATATTAGAAAGAACAGTCACTGGCCATCCAGATTGTACAAGAACAATGCACAATAACAACCAACCTTTCAATGACACCAACAGCTCTACCTTTAAAATGGTTAACAGATAAGCCTGTATGGGTTCAGTAATGGCCTTTAACAACAACAACAAAAAACTGCGGGCCTTCAAAGAGCTGGTACAAGAGCAGTTAAATGCTCAGCATATTGAAGAATCAACCAACCCTTGGAATTCTCCTATATTTGTTATTAAAAAGAAATCTGGTAAATGGAGAATGGTAATAAACCTAAGCACAATTAACAAGGTTAATTCAGCCAGTCATCTCTCTACAATCTGGAATTCCTTTGCCTACTCTGTTACCTAAAGGATGGCCTCATATAGTTATTGATTTAAAAGACTGTTTCTTTTCAATACCCTTACAAGAAAAGGACAGAGAAAGATTTGCCTTCACAGTGCCTACTTATAAAAATTCTCAGCCAGTTAAGAGATATCAATGGAGGGATCTTCCTAAGGGAATGTTGAATAGCCCCACCCTGTACCAATATTTTGCATGACAGCCAGAAATAATATGTAAACAATTTCCTAAATCTATAATTTATCATTACGTGGACAACATTTTACTAGATGATTCAAATGCAGGTAACTTAGAAAGAATGTTTGAAGAATTAAAAAAAACATTTTAAATGTCATATTCTGTAGGTCTTTGAAGTGTTTGAAGATTACCTACCTAATTGAAAAGTATCTAGGTATATCTAGAAAACTTAACTTATATGACTACAAGTTTGGTTATCATGGAGACTAATAATCTGTATTTCTTAATTATACATTACAATTTAAATGAGTTACATAAACATAATATCTTAAAGGGTAGTATAATTATACATACAGTATAACAAAATTAACTTTAAATTTGTAATAACTAAATCTATAGCAATGTAAAACATTTTACACACATTGTTGCTCTTTAAATGTAGATTCAATAATCTATCCTTTCATCCTATTATATCTACATCCTATACCACTTTTTCTTTAGAAAGATATTGACTATGATCACAACAATTTGTAACCTATCTCTAAACAAAGACACATATCTGTAATCTACTTTTTGGGAATGTGGGCATAGTTTTCTAGACTACTTCATGCTGATGGGAGTGGGGTCCTGATATTCTTATGGGCATCCTCAGAAAATTTAAGATAATGGTCAAGTCCTGTAACCTTTGTTGATTAGTACCATCTGTTAAGGTTTAGGAGGTCTGGCTTGAACAAACATAATATGTCTTAATTGGGAACAAAGCCATAGCCTCTTGTTTCCTGTGGATATAAAAGCAGAACCTCCTTTCCAAAGCAACATATCCTTAGACCCAAAAAGTGAAGTCAAGATAACTTTAAAATATACATAGTGGTTTATTTGAGTAGCCTTTACAAAAGTCTCTCTGCAGCTAAAAATCCCAAGACAATATAATCCAGACTCTTTGTGTGATTTCCATCTTTACGTAGCTTATTTTTTATATTATTTTTACTTTCTCTTTAAAGACTTTATTTTTGAAAACTTTCTTTTTTTAATATAACTTTTCCTCTCTCATCCAAGTCTATGTATATTTGTATACATATTGTAAACTGTTTTGTGGTTTATTTCATGTGAATCTGTTTTATTATAAATCTATTGCTTTAAACTGCAACATGACTAGGACTGAAGTGGCAGCTTTGGCTGCTGGCTCTGCCCACCTCATTTACTGCCAACTCTTGGGGTACCATGTCCATCAATGACTCTGTGAACCAGTGGATCTATGCTTCCATCTAGCAGTGTGTAGCCAAAAAAGCTTTTCATTCTTTCTTTGTTTTTTTTCTGTACTAGCAAAGGCTAATTCCACCACACATCACACTGTGTGGCTTGGAGATGCCTCTGTATTGTGGCAGAATTAGGAGCCATGATTCTTAGTTCATGGTGGCTGGAGGCTAGCTCCATCTCACAGGCAGCTTTCAGGAGATGAGTTTGCCCTGCTGCTGGCATGAGAATGTTAGACTAGGAAGTCCAGAGTGACTCCATTTCTGTGCATTCAGAATCCTTAAACTTTCACAGGTCTATATGGCTCAATGCCCAGTGGTGAGCACCAAATATAGTTGGAAGTTTTCCTGTATCCCACCTGGCTCCAGTTTGGGACAAATCTCTCCCATTCACAGCCGGGCAGTGGTGGCGCACGCCTTTAATCCCAGCACTCGGGAGGCAGAGCCAGGCGGATCTCTGTGAGTTCAAGGCCAGCCTGGACTACCAAGTGAGTTCCAGGAAAGGCGCAAAGCTACACAGAGAAACCCTGTCTCGAAAAAGCAAAAAAAAAAAAAAAAATCTCTCCCATTCACATCTCCTAAGTAAACACACAGAGGGTTATATTAATTATAACTGCTTGGCCATTAGCTCAGACTTATTACTGACTAGCTCTTACACTTAAATTAACCCATAATTCTTATCTATGTTTAGTCACATGGCTTGGTACCTTTTCTCAGTTCTGCCTTTTCATCTTGCTTCCTCTGTGTCTGGTTGGCAACTCCTGATTCAGACCTTCCTCTTCCTAGCATTCTCATTGTCTACTTGCTCCACCTATACTACCTGCCTGGCTACTGGCCAATTGGGTTTTTATTAAACCAGGGTAAAAGGGCATTATCTCACTGCAGAGAACATTCCTAAAGTTAGGCTTGGAGAAGGGTTTTTGTTTTTGTCTTTCTGGAGATTGAAGGCTAAAGAATCTGAAGAACACTGGAAAAATGAAAAATCTGAAGAAAAGGGACAAATTGTCTAGCAAAAATGTCCCAAGAAAAAGAGTAAATTGGCCTATTGGCATATCGCATATAAAATTTCATAAGTCTTCTTAAATGTTTGTTTCTGCTCTTCTCTACAGACATTTAACACAAATGGTCTTTTTGTAGTCCCAGTTCAATTAAAATGAAAGCTGGCTTTGGAGTTGAATAATGGCTCTCTCCTTCTCTAAACCCAAGCATGTTTGTTAAAAGGAAAATGCAAAATCTCAGTATCATGTCAGAAGAAATAGCCATTTGATATGGAACAGAAGAAAACCAAAATTAAGGGACTATTCTATTGCCACTAATTTCTAAATTCTTCAGTTCTCTTCTGATTCTTTAAACTTTTGTAATGTGTGAATTTTATATCAAAATTTATGATATATATATTCACTTTTGTCATGATATTAATGGTCATATAGAGTACTAACTAATTCTAGGATAAAAGGCTTCATTTAGCTGCCTGTTCATGGTTTTGTTTTGGAATCTCTATCAGTTTTCTGCAGGGAATCATGACTAGGCCTAACAATGAATTTGAAGCCTCCAGAAAGATTAATGGGCCCCACAACATTGATTCCACATGGACAATAATAATACCACTAAGATGACAAACATCACCAAAAGAATAACTTTGAACTACAAACTGCTCAGGACAAGAGCTTGGGCAGGTGGTTTTTGGTAATTCAATGATGTGGGGGTTTGGAATAATTGTCATTGTTTAGGATGGTTGGTTACAAGTTGTTATTGCTAATGATCAGGAAAAAGGCTAAACAAAGGAGATTAGATTAAAGGTTCTTGTTTGCAAAAAATGGAGGAAAAGAAAAAAGAGGATATAGATAAGTGGTAGATTATTGAGTCTATTCTGAAAAAAAATGATACAGAAATGACAGAATAAAGGGTAATTTATTGAATCTACACTGAAAAGAAAAAGAGAGGATATAGATATGATACAGATTAAAATGTAGATTATGGAATCTACCTTTAGAAGGCAACTACTAATTTTAAATATTTTACATTAGATTGGATTTTTGTATATTTTATACAAATTATGTATAATGATACCAATTTGAGATTGATTTTGTTAAAAAATCTGCATATATATTGCTAATCTTGTTCAAGATATTATACCTATACAGTTCATTTAGCAATGTAATGCAAATTGCTAATCCTTGAAAGTTATTATTACCAACTAATTAGGATATAAAAATGAAAGGTAGTAACTAGACATTACAATTGAACTTGTAGTCATATTAGGTATCTTTTCAAGGTCAAGTTGAGATATATTTTAGATAAACAGTTCAACTTCAAACCCTTCAGAGGTATATAGAATATGGCATTTAAAAAGTTTTAATAACATAGTTTTTTTTTCTTTTTCTTATGACTATGAGACATGTCTTCTCCTAGCAGCACCAATCTACTTCAGAAAAGATATGAGCATTGAAGAACCTACACAGGAAGTTAACTTTCACTGTGGCAAAAGTTAGCAACTGGGCAAGAAAGTGCCTTATATCAACTGCTGACAGTATGCTGTCCAAAATGAATAAGCAGAACACAAAAAAAAGGACTACCAACCCTTGCCAAGACAAGTTTGGTTGCAGCTTTGGCAACAGGCATACTCTGAGGCCAGGACAATATGACACCATCACTGAAGTGGCTTTGCAATCCTGAAAAGGTACAGTGCCAATTCCTTCAAAGGCATCTGAACAGGTAGTGGGCTGATGGTTCCTGGTGTGCAGTGGAACAGTAATTGGAACAGTTATCCCTGGAAGAGTAACTAGGCTGATGGAGCCTGGCCTTTCAATGGTAAAATGGCATTTAATAAAAGAGATGAAGCCACCCAGAAGATGAAAAGAATGGGAAGGCGAATTCCAAAATCACCACCGATTTCCAGAATTTAAAATCCTGAATCATGATGGGACACTGAAGGAATTCAAGTTTATCTGGTGCATGAAATACTCCCACTGAATGGGAGGTTGAACTGTTGGCCTTGCTTATATCCTACTTCACAAATGAATCTGTCCAATGTGCTAAGCCTGTAGGCCAAAGATGATGCCCCAATGTGCAGTGAAACCTCGAGTGACTGTCCAGGAAGCTGGCTGTTTCCATCATAACTCATGTTTTTTTTTTAAATTATTTGTTTGCACTTCCTGTTTTACTAGGTACTATTATTTGCTTCTTGGTTCTCTGAGGGGTTTGAGTGGAAGATTAGATAATTGTAGTTACAGTTTTCCTTGTTAAGAAATTCAGAAAAGACTCTCACTAAGAGGTGTTAAGTGTATAAGTTTGAAAGACATCAAAAGATAGTTTTCTGTTGGTAATACAAGATAGAATAGAAAGTGAAATAGGTACATTTTGGACTCACCAAAATAGGATAGATAATGGAATATTTTCTCTGAATTTGTCAAATGAAAAGGAACTAGACATTGTTGATGTATTTATTGCTTGTATATATTATAGTTATTGTATTTTTGTATATAGTTTTTCTTACAGTAGTTATAACATTTTTTTTTTCATTTTTTATTAGACAAGAAAGGGGAATTGTGGGGATATTTTATTTGTTCTTTAATAAATAAATCTTGCTTGGAGATCAGAGGAAATGGCAAACCATTTTAAGTAAACAAAGAATTTGGATTTTGGTATCATATGCCTTAATTCTATCACTTGGCAGGCAAGATCTCTGTGTTCAAGGCCACACTGAAAACAGAGCCAGGTATGGTGGCACATGCCTTGCATTCCAAAACTAATTAACCATGGAGGTCTGGAGGTTTGTCCAGACAGACAGAATGTGACAGAGTTGGGTAGAAAGAGGAAGTGATGTAGCTGAACAGAGAGAGCAAATCAGATGGCAGAACGGCATGGCATATAGCAATGGGTAAACACGAAGTCACGACATTTGGAAGCTGCAGAGTTGTTGAGGTAAGATTAGCTGGTGGCTTTCCCTATTTCCCTGATCTCTTTAAGGTTTTTACCCCTAGAACTGGCTTGTGGTTTTTTTTTTTAATTTAATAAGACCATTTTGAAATTCATCTATACACACATACACACACAATTATATATACATAATTGAGCACATTAATAGCAGGAAACTTCAACACTCACTCTCACCAATGGAAGGATTTTCAGACAGAAACTAAACAGAGACACAAGGGAACTAAGAGATGTAATAGCTCAAATGGACCTAAAGACATCTACAGAACATTTTACCCAAACTCATGGAATACATTTTCTTGTCAGCACTTCAAGGCATTTTCTTTAAAACTGAACAATTACTCGGTCACAAAGCAAATCTCAACAGATCAAGAAAATTGGAATAACCACCTGTTTCTTATCAGATCACCATGGGTTAAAGTTCAACCACAACACAAACTACAGTAAGCCAACAAAAGCATAGAAACTGAACAACTCTCAACTGAATTATCACTCTTTCAAGGAAGAAAAAATAGAAATAAATTAAATTAATTGAGTTCAGTGAAGATGAGTGCACAACATACCAAAACTTATGGGACACAAGGAAAGCAGTGCTAAGAGGAAAGTTCTTAACACTAAGTGCGTGCATAGAGAATTTGAATAAGTCTCATGGTAGTGACTAAAAGCACACCTAAAAGCTCTTGAACAAAAAGAAGCAAACTTACTCAAGAGGAGTATAAGCAGACATAGTCAAACTGAGGGCTACATTCAATAAATAAAAGAAATTAACAATACAAAGAATCAATAAAACAAAACAATGGTTCTTTGAGAAAATCAACAAGATAGACAAAATTTTATGCAAACTAAATAAAAGGCATGGAGATAATATACAAATAACAAAATCAGAGATTAAAAGGGAGATATAACAACACAGAGTGAGGAAGTCCAGAGAATACTTAGGTCATACTTGAGGAGCCTGTACACCACAAAATTGGAAAACTCAAAGAAATGGACAAATATCTAGAGAGGTATCACACACCAAAATTAAATCAAGGCTAGATAAATAATTTTAATATACTTATAACCTGTAAGGAAATAGAAGTTATTAAAATTCTCCAAACCAAAACCCAAAACAAACAAACAGAAAACCCAGGGCAAGATAGTTTTAGCACAGAAAGTTTTAGCACAGAAATCTACCAGACTTTCAAAGAAAGGATAGTACCATTACTCCTCAAATTATTCCACAAAATACAGAAGGAACATTGTCAAATTCTTTATATGAGAACACAGTCACCCTGATACCTAAATCATATAAAGACCCAAAAAAGAGAGACAATTACACACCAATTCCCCTCATGAACAATTTTGCAAAAATACCCAATAAAATACTTTCAAAATGAATCTAAGAACACATCAAAAAATATCATCCACCATGATCAACTAGGCTTCATCCCAGACATATAGTGATGGTTCAACATATTAATTATGACAAATTACATTTAAAATATATCCATCACAATGCAGATAAGCAAATATTGTAGCTGTAGTTGAAGGGAGTTCAGTCTGGATGTTTTAAACCAGATCATTCAGAATAGTAAAATAAAAGAGTATCAGTCCCATAAGAGGAATCAAGGAGATTCTCTGATTATGTGGGATCATATCCCAATATGAGGTAGTGACTCAGATTCTCTGACATTTTTTCTAATCTGCAGATTTTAAGGTTCAGTGTAAATGAGAATTTCTGTCTCCATAAAAGATAACAACTTTTGTTAATCATATTTTGTTCTCCTTACAATATATCTATGCATTTTTTCCAGAACAACATTATGTCCTTGGTGGTAACATGCACAAAAGCTAAGCATGCATCATTTCTTTGAATCTCTATTCTTAACTTCAAGAAAACTTGAAGTCTTAGGTCACCAATTTAAATGAATACTCCAGCCAGTTTCAACTGAAATGGACCACCAAAGATACCAATGCAATGTCCTATGGTGATATTTCATTTGTGCTGAAATGTGATTTTATTTGTATGTTAATAAAGTTGCCTGGGGATTAGAGCTAAGAGAAAGCCATCAGAGCTAAGAGCAAGCCATTAAGCAGAATTCTGGTAGTGGTAGCATATGCCCTTAATCCGATCACATGGCAGGCAAAATCTCTGTGTGTTCAAGGTCATATCCAGCATGGTGACACATACCTTTAATCTCAGTACCAACCATAGAGACCTGGAGGTCTATATAGACAGGCAGTGATGAAGAAGTCATGTGGTTGGGTTTAGAACCAATGGGAAGGTCGAACAGAAAGCCAATAAAAAGAAAGGACACAGGAAGAAGGTCTCTCTCTCAGGGGAAGCAACAGCAGTGAGTGGTAAGAAGGTGGTCTTAGCTCTTGACGTTTATATATATATATATATATATATATATATATATATGAATCAGGGGTTTTTATTTTTGAGAGAAAAGGAAAAACAGACTGGAAGGATGTCTGATGCTGCAGCACAAAAATCTCTTCTATCAAAAGTTTCTATCTTCTATCTCTTTCTCAATTCTATCTGAAAAATAAGGAATTAGTATAGCAATATAGAATAGGAAAAACTTAGAAGTGTAAGTTTATGTAGAAAAGATAAGTAAGGCAACTAGACAGAAAAACTCTTCAATTTTCTAACTTGGGGGACTATGAATGCAAACTGGGAAGAGAAAAATCTTTCTTTGAGCTTTATGGGTAGTAAAAAAGCTCTTCTTTGAGCTTATGGGGAAGAAAAAGTTTCGTATGGAAGCTTTTGTCCTGGGGACAGCTGAATTTCTAAGTCCAAGCAGCAGGAGAAAGTGATTTCTCCCTGAGGCAAAAATGCAGGTATAAGAAGGCAAAAAGTTTCAAGTTTAGAAGTTTTGGGGGAAATTGGTAAAAGAAAAATCTTTCTCTTAAACTAAAAAGCTTTCCTTGGAAAATTTGGGGGGAAATCTCTCTAAAAAGCCTTAATCTTTCTCAACTAAAAGCTCTCTTAAAAAACTTCAAAACTAAAGCCTTTAACTTTCTCTCTCAGGAGGACAAAAATTAGAATTACTTGAAGATATTAGTATGGGAATCACCTGTGACTAGCTCTAAGGGAAAACAACAAAACTCTTAAGACAGCAAAACCTCTCTAAGTGCTGTCTTTCTTTCAAGCCAGAAAAATCCTCCCTGCAATGCAGGAGGCAGTGCTTGAGTTCCTAAAAACCTCTCTTCTAAGCTGTTTCTTCAAGCTACTAAAAGACAGTGGGTCAAAGTACCTGAGGGAAATGCTTGGGAGAATAGAGGTGAAGAGCCACAGAGAGCCCAATAAGGAGGGAAACTGTTTACCTGGGAGAGGAAAACAAGCCAAGCTTTTCAGTTACAGCTGAACTGAGACATCAAGGGTGTTGTTTCTGAGTGAGCATTTCAAAATGAAAAGATGCTACTAATCATCCTAACAAAGATTCCCTGAAGCAATGCAAACTCTGTTAAGCATTTCATCCTAGCTTCTATCCAACAGCTGAGAAGCAACCAGCCAGTACCTCTGAGTTTGAGTGCATTCTGAAGATACTAGGGTTCCTGCAGTTGTACACAAGTTCCTTGAGCTCACAGCTGAGGCAGGAAGGTGCAGGACCCAGAAGATTGCTAATGAACAAACAAAGCTAAAGCCGGTGGGAACAGCATAGCTGCCTACTTTCCTACAATCCCAGGTTGATAGGTCCACAGCTGCAAAAAGAAATCTGAGAAAAGCTTTCCTATCAGAGAAAGGACATTTCTGGGAAAAGAGTAGAGCTGAACTGTGTGGGGAAAGAGCCCAGCCAGGGCAGAAGGGAGGACTATCCAGCAGTAAAGTTCTTTTCTATCAAAGAAAGCATCTTTGTGAGAAAAGCTTTGTTTCAACTGACTCCCGGTGAGATGAGGGAGTGTAGCCCTAAGGGGTGATTGCCTCCAGCATAAGCTCTGTCCTTGAGCACCCACACAAGAAAAAAAACAACCCACAACCCACTGGGGACTGGGCCAAGTGAAGGCCTGATGAAGCAAAACACCTAACCTAATGCAAGCTTAGAGATGGCAAATACCTCCCTTGTTAGAAAAGCAGAAACTTGGTCCAGTTCCATGGGAGCTCCTCAGCCACTGGTTCACAATTCATGCATTTCCACTAGTTTGGCTATTTGTCCCTGTGCTTTTTCCAATCATATTCTCGTATCTCTCACTCATACAATCCCTCCTGTTTCTTGCCAATTGGACTCACAGAGCTCCACCTGGGGCTCGGCCATGGATCTCTGCATCTGCTTCCATCAGATACTGGATGAGAGTTGTATCATGACATCCAGAGTGTTTGGCCATCTGAACACCAGGTCAGCTCAGGCACTCCCTCAACCATTGCCAGTAGTCTACAGTGGAGGTATCTTTGTGGATTTCTAGGGAACCTCTCTAGCACTCTGCTTCTTCCTATTACACTGGGGTCATCATTCATCATGGTATCCAGGCCCTCTGGATAAGTGAGACAGTTGATTAGCTTGAACTGTTTGGGAGGCCCCCAGGCAGTGGAGCCAGGACCTGTCCTTGGTGCATGGGCTGGCTTTTTGGAGCCTGGGGCCTATGCTGAGAAACTTTGCTCAGTCTTGGTGTAGGGAGGAGGGGACTGGACCTGTCTCAGCTGAGTCTACCAGGATGGGCTGACTCCCCAGGGGAGTCCTTGCCTTGGAAGGAGGTGGGAATGGGGGGTGGATTGAGGGGGAGGGCTGGGGGTGGGAGGAGGGAGGACAGGGGAA
>CABHPQ010170936.1:2124-47941 GCA_902168405.1 Peromyscus aztecus
TCCTTCCTTCCTTCCTTCCTTCCTTCCTTCCTTCCTTCCTTCCTTCCCTCCTTCCTTCCTTCCTTTTATTCAGTTTTTGGACACAGAGTCTCTACATACAGCCCAGGTCTTCCAAGAGCCTGTGTTGTGATGCTTGACTATAAGTAACAAACTTATGAGGTAAAAATAAATAAAAATAAATGCTTTAAAGAACATGGTGAAACCTCAGTGCTACTTAAAAGAACCAGAAGGACAGAGACAAGGGAAGTCTGTAAAGGTTTTGAGGGTCTGATGGTTTTTCAAAGGGGAAAAAAGCATTGGGATATTGATGGTGGTCTAGCATTTGCTAAGGTATGTCAAACTTTAGTTGTGAAGGGACAGTGACACCTCACAGAATTTTTTTGAGTCTTTGTTAAATATCAGACGTAGGGGAAATTAGCATCTCATAGGATACTTAGCGACCCTGTGCAGTCAGAGCACTGTCCTGTTCAAATAAGGAGGCTGAATCTCAGGAGAGTTAAGCAGAGTGCTGGAGGCCACACAATTCTAAGAGGACGTACAATGTGATTCCAAGGTCATTTCTTCAAACTACTTGAGACAGCTGCTACACAAAGTTGAAAAAGGCTGCATTTTAAGTAAAACATAGGCAGTTTCAGTTTAGTAGCAAATCTATCAAAGTCTACCTAGTTAGTAATAGAACTATTTCAAAATTGGAAACTTTTAAGAAATCATTAACTATGTTTGATGATGAGGAAACTCATTACTACTTAATTTGTAAGTAGTCTTATGGACAATGCTAATTATATTGAATATATTGTTTAATCTAAAAATAGAATCTTAATTTCCTTCAAATATTTAAAAATCTTTCTCTGTAATTTTGTTTACCTATATGGCCTAGTCAAAGTTCCAAATAAAAATTATAAATTTAACCTTTGATGGCTTGGAAGCAGAACATACATAAATATTACCATGTATAACATCATTCTACTGTAGTCATTGTATCCAGTATCTGCTTTAAAACATGAAGCAAGAGAAGTCTCAGGGTTTGGGGACTTCACTGGACCAAGAGAGTCCCATGTTTATGTGGTTCAGATATAAGATTTGTTGAGATCATGGGTATGAGTCACCGTTTTGTTTCTGCACATTCTTATGCTCCATTTACATAAATAAATGTGTAAATTATGTCTACTTGATTTTGTTCCTAAGATAAATTTATCTTTAAAAAGGAAATACATATGGCTTTGAAATCAGGATGACATTAACGTATTAGAATAACTTTGGAAGTAGAGAAGCCAGCGAACTGAGTGATTCAGATAACAAAGAACAAATAAAGAAGCTCATAAAACTTGTAAAGAGGAGGACATGGGGCTGCTATTGAAATGTTCATTCTCATGAAGAAGTAGAGCATAAAGCATAGTAACATCAATCAGGAAAGTAATGGGTATGTTTTCAATATGCTGAATTTGGGAACAAAAAACAAGGATTGTTCTTGTAATGAAAAATTTTATAATTACCATGTGACAAACACTAAGGATGAAATGGTGTACTATGAAAAAGAGAAAAAAAATTTTGTTTGTTTTTCATTAAATATTCTTGATTACATTAACCAAAACAAGACTAGAAAAGAAAAAATATATGAGTGAAAGAGCTGAGTTCTCTGAGTGAGGGAGTTGGTGTATAGAAACAGTTTGTTTGTGATAGGGAAAAGCAATGAGACCAAAATTAAAATTCCAACAAAAGTGTTTTATTTCCCCCTTTCCACAGTGTTCTCTGAGATTTAAGAGGGTGATGTGAGTGTCTTGTGTAAGTCCAAGTCTTCATCAGTCTCTCATGCTCAACATCTGGTACAGCCACAGGTCTTTGCATTTACCTACATTGACTACAAGGAGGGGTCTCTGCCTGAGGCTGACAGTGGCCTTCGTGTCTGGATAGAAACATAGGTATGCAGGGTTGGTTTGATGCCATCACAGTTCAGCTAAGCAGACATATAGTGATGAGAATGAGAGATGAAAACCAGTCATGTAGGCCAGAGGCCCCAGGGCTGCAGTTTTGAGAAATTCCTTCCTAGAGGTCAAAGATACCAATAAATAGTTCTGCCTTTTATTTGTTACTGTTGTTTGTTTGCTTTTGTCTTTAGTGAAAATATATCTGCACCCTTATCTCTTCCTTCCCTTCTTCTTAGTTCTTCCTTCCATGTTGTCCATACCTTCCAAAGTCACGGCTTCCTCTTCTTTAAACCCTTGTTGTTACATATAAACAAATAAATATTTAAATGCAATCTACTGAGTTTATTCAGTGTTGTCTGCATATATATGTATATCCATATATATATTTATATATGTTCTAAGAATATTTATATATATTCTAAGAATATATATTCTAAGGCTGACCAGCTGGCACTGGATAACCAAGCAAGAGACTCACCCCTGGGGGAGACTAATTCTCTCTCTCAGCAGTTGTTAAATGTCTGCAGCTCTTCATCTAAGGGTAGACTTCCTGAGATTTCCTCCATCTAAGTTAAGATGCCAACTGATAGAATTGTTCAGGTCTTGTTTAGGCAGCCATGTTACTGAGATTCCATGGGTGAAGCTTTCCTGTCCTATCTAGAAGGCACAATCTCCTGGCAGACTTCCCAGATCTCTGATTTTGCAATCTTTCTGTCTCCTCTTCTGTTCTTTTCCCTGAGCCTTAGGTACCATTGTGCTGAAGATGTATCAGTTGAAGCTGGACACCCCATGGTCAGTTGTTCTTTATATTTTGAGTAGTTGTAGCTTTCTGTATTTGTCTCCTGATGCAAAAAGAAACCTTTTTTGGTTGAGGAGTGAGAGTTACACTTACCTTGGATTATAGGGATAAGTATTTAGGGTGCAGTTAGGGATCCTATTGATTTTGGGAGGTGGCAGCATTAGCTTTTCCTCTAAGATCCATGTTTTCCAGTGCCTGGAACTGAGGTGTTTATTAATCTCCAGTTCCTGTTTTTGTTGTTGTCTTCTGAATGAGCATCTCTACCTAAAGGCTGTACATTTCTAGGTGACTGAAAATGAGATTAAGTATCTGGATACCTATATCTCATCCTATACCTCCCCCTAGTTTCTGGTATAAATCCTTTAAGAAGGTCCCAGACAACTGACTTGATTCATGAAATCCTTCCTGCTATATAAGAGTTCCATTCTTACTCTTTCTCTCTTTTGCTAATACTCATAAATCTCTTAATAAACTTCTTTCTAAAGCCTACCACTTGTGGTCTGTGAATTTCATTCTTCAAATTCACAAGACAAGAACCTGAAAGCCCCTGACTCAGGGTGGCCATTGAGTTTTCCAGGACCCCATCTTCCTGAGAAGAAAAAGGCTCCATTATTCTCAAAGACACCCTAATATTCCTGTAGGATTAGGTCTAAAGGTCTAAGACTTCTTCAGTTATAGATTTTGGACCAAGTTTATAGCACTAGGCATGTCCCACATCCAATTAGGAAATGGTTTGCTACCTCCATAAAAGTCATGATAGCTTAAAACCACTGGGCTCATCTTGCCTCTAGTTCATAGAGTTCACAGCTGGTTTAGATCAACCACATAGTGAGGAGGAGAGCTTTAGAGAAAGAATAAGGCAGCCCAAAGTATCAAGAAAAGTATACTTAGGCTTTGGCCATTGTCTGAAAGAAAGGCACAGAAAAGAAAAGAAGGAAAAACAACAAAAAAAGTCACACATTGTGGGCAAGGACTCAGATTGGTAGACAGACCCACTAGAATCTCATGACAGGTTGTGATGACTGAGGTAAAGGACAGGAGTTCTTGGAACAAAAAGTATAGTATCTCATTAAAGGGCTAATTATCCCCCTATGTCTTTAGCATCTTTAAAGTGAAGCCATGCTCCTGAGGCTGTGGTTGCTTGGCTAGGCAATTAACCTTCACAATTGTGTTAACTCTAAAAGGAGGAGACAGTACATATATCAGCCTAGAGGTAGATTCCATTCTTTTGGCTAGAGGATAAAAGCTTTCATGTAATGGGCCTTCAATGGTATTCTAACACTAATCAAACCTCATCTCTCTGCCTTCATACAGACACTAGCAGGCACCCTACTAGTAATATGTCTATGAGTCTGTTGCTTCCTGGGCTCCTGAACTTCAGGGGAAACAAAGGCTAACACTCAGAGACATGGAAGTTCTCTATCTCAGGCAGTCTGTTTGTTATAGTTGATTCTGGGATTCTTGGTGCTACAGTGAGACGTAAAGAGCCTAAGTTTATAAAGTAATGACAAGCTCCAAGGAACTTAGAGACCTCAGGCATCAAAGAGCTGCTTTCTACCACCACTCCCTGGGATTAAAGGCTGGCTTTCTGGGATTAAAGGCATGTGTCACCACGCTTGGCTGTTTCCAATGTGGCCTTGAACTCACAGATATCCAGAGGGATTTCTATCTCGGGAATGCTAGGATTAAAGGCGTAAGTGCCACTATTTTCTAGCCTCTGTATCTAGTGGCTGTTCTCTGACCCCAGATAAATTTATTAGGGTACACAATATTTTGGGGAACACAATCAGGGAGTACACCAAAGATGTCTTTCCTCCACGCCTCCTCTGCATCCTCTAGACCCTCTTCACTTCTTCACAGTACAAGATGCTTCTCTCCTCTTCTGCAAATGCCTTAAAGTAGGCCTCCTCCTCTTTCTGGGTAGCTGCAAACCCCCTTCCTTTCATTTTGGACCTCTGCCATACTCTCTGTAATGTTAAATAAACCTTGAGGCCTCAAAGAACAATCACTGTCTCAGTGTCCTCTGTTGTATCTAAGAACTCTCATAAGATATGGGGACACAGATTAGCTCTGGGTCCTTAACTTGTTCCCGTTGAGATAGCATGTCCAACATGGGCTATAGTAATAGCTGTGTAGGTTATATATGTTACTTACTAGAAACATCGACTGACTCATCAGTGGAACTGATACATAGCTGATGGGTGACTGAATAGGACAAGAGACTTGGCATCTTGTGTCTGTCCCCTTAGCTGCTTCATCTTTGAATCAGACATTACTGAGTTCATCATGTAAACATGCTAATCACTAAAAACAGAATGCATTATCCAAGAATGAACTTAATCTATTGTAGGTTGGTACTAGTATACATTTCTTGACACTATGCTTCTGCTTCTTCTCCCTTCCTCTCCCCAACAATTCAAGCACTGAAAGTCTTTCAGCTCTACCATAAGACCAGAACACTCTGAGCAGTACTTCAAGAATTCCTGAGCCCTTAGCCCACCCAGCACAAGGCCAGGATGCTCTTAGATAAGAAAATCTCTTGAAACCATGCCCATGATCCACGGAAAATTACCAAGTGTTAGCCATTCCAGATACTCAACTAAAGTTTGTGATCGGCCTGGTCACTCTGGCAGCAGTGACTCTCTCCAGCTCAAGGCAACAGCTTAATGAGTTTCCACAGGGAGCCATGCCTGCTTTACACCTAGAAGGATAAATACTTCTGTTTCACACCATAAGGTCCTTCTTTGGCATCTGACCATTTCATTATGAAAACAGAATGACTAATTTCTTCAGCTAAAATTCAGTTACTAGTTTTCACATCTTCCTCCGTGGCTAGAGATTGACATCATAGGAATACAAGTGAGAGGGTAATGATATGTACAGTTGTGCTCAAAGAAACTTGCAAATATGGAAGACATTTCTATGGAAATTTGCCAATACCTTATTTCTTTTAAGGTGCTTTGAAAAACATAGAAAGAAATCCCGGACATAAGAAAACAATTGAAAATAGTTTCAACAAAGACTTTCTTGTAGTTTTGAGCAGAAAGCTGAGCTTTTCTTTCAATGTGAGGATCCATACTAAGTATTCTCAAATTTGACCCACCACAGCTCATCCCTCAGCAGTTCTTCCTAATAATGGAGGTACACTGTACTGTGAAGCCATAATCATACCATAGCTGATCTACACTTTTTCATCATACCATGCCTTATGGATGGGAGCTGAACACAGGCTTCACAAGAGTCTGCTCCCTCTACATACTGACTGGCTAAGAATCATCCTGCTTGCATGATGACCACATTGTTAGGCACACTTTGTCTTGGTGCATTCATCTGGAGGCTCCTCTATTCTTTCCTGGCTTCCTTCATTTTTAGATAAATCAAAAAAATTCCACTTTTCCTTTATCTTTGCCTCTCCTTTGGTCTTCTGTTCTTGAACTTTAAACTAAACGTGGGCAAGCACTCATGTGTTAGTTCCTCCTAACTCAGGGACTGAGGTCTAGCATTATTCATATTCAGATATAGCAATGTTCACATTCAGATATAGCAATGTTTCCTTATGATCTTACACTTAAAGGAAAAAATAGTAATGGGCTGGAGAAATGACTCAACGGTTAAGAGCACTGGCTGCTCCTCCAGAGCACCTGGAGGTGAGTCCCAGTACTTACATAGCACCTCATAATCAAGTTCAGGATCCATCACCATTTCTGTTCACTGTAGGCACTGTATACATGTGGTAAACAGATATACAAGCAGGCAAAACATATAATAAATAAATAATTACATTAAAAACTTTATACAAATTTGCATACTTACCGTCTTATTTGTCTGTGATTTTTATTAGGTTCAGCTTCCTTTTTCTTTTTCTTTCCTTCTTCTTTCTTAGCTTATTTCCAGAACTCTGTAATCACTGTATTGTGGGAGAAGGGCACTTTGCTGGTGCAGATGACATTACAGAGTCTGTGTGGGTAGAGCATGTGCAATTATCTAAATGCAATCTATCAAACAAATTCTACCCCAAATCTTTCATTTCCGGAATTGGTGGATTCTCTCTGTGGACTCCAATTCCTACCCACTGAAATGTAGGAAGCAAATGCTAGGGAAGAGGATTGCAATGCTTTTATCCTGTTTATTTTCTCCCAGAGTTAATCACAAGGTCTTTAGTAAACAGGATGAATAAAATGCCTCCAGGTCCGGAACTAATCTCTGCTGTGAGGAAGGTGACACTCCGCGTGAGGACATGTTGGGAGGTCCTCCATGGGGTTCCATGTACCAATGATCATTCTTCAAGGACAGATTGCCTCTTCTAGTTGTCTCCACTACCCACATGGGGCCATACTGCCTCATCTGGATTAATGTATTCTATTGGCTCTATCTGCTGAGTCTTAAGTTATCTCAGTTACAGACCCTGAGTCATCAAAGTCCCTTTCTGAGTGACTGAGATCTCTTTGCTTCTTTAGAACTGTATTTCCAGCCCCTCTTTTCCTCCATGCATGCCTTGGGTTTCTTGTGAATTAGCAATATGCAGGTTAATTTTCTCTGAGACAAAAGCTCAGCTGAGTGATAAAGCTTAAGTGATGAAACAACCCTTGAGAAAAGAGTCCTGATCTCATGACAGACGTATCCTTTGCTTCTTCCTCTACCCTGCTCAGCTGCAGGTGCCGAGACACCCACTCTCTCTTGACTTCTGACTGCGTTCCCCAAGTCATTCATTTTCCGTCTGTTGCACTCCAGAGAACATCACGGACTTATCTAGACTTTTCTCTCCATGATTTTCTCTGACTCTCTTGCTAGATACATTTGGGACCCCAGTAAGGTCTGTTCGTGCAGTGTGCCCTTGCACCTGTCACTCACTTCCTGATCTTTTGGAGACAAGGATGAATATAAATCAAAGCAAAAACAGGAAGTGAAAAGTCACAATGCATATGCATTACCATGCTAGCTGAAGCAATTTTTCTGTGTCCTTATTTTCAGTATCTTTAATGTGTTTGGCACTCATTTGCATGCTTTGCTTAATGTCTCTGGTTTATTGAAAGTAGGATTCATTTATTTTTTTCAAGAAGACTTTAATCTTAATAACGTGAGACTGTTCAAACAAGACACTGTTCCAGATAATTGGATTTTACAGAATGAGGTCTGCACAAAATGCTCTTTTAGTTGTTCCTTTGTTGAAACATGTCTAAGATCTATTTTCTTAGCTTGGTAAACAAAATATAATAAATGGATTGACTCTTATTTGGAAATTTGGGTTCCTGCCATGCTTTAAGGCAATGGATCATTAAGCCCAAATTTATTCATTCATACAGTATTTACTATGTCCTCAATGATGATTTTCAAAAGGTAAAAAGAGTACTAAGAAGTGAACTGAAGGCCAGTTAGACATGTTGCTTGATCAAAAGCATTTTGGGGGGGGGTTTAGAAAACACTTTCTTTTCTCTGCAAGGGGTTGTCCACCCCATCAAGCTGACAAATAAATCATTGTGCTCCCAAGAACAGAATTGTTTATGCAATTTAAATAATGCCACAATGTTATTGCAATTGTCATTGCACACCATATTCTTTATGCATCTCGATATTTTCAAATGTGTTTTAGCTTACTGTTATTTTAAACCTTATTTTCTTAATGTAAATAACATTGTGGAGGTGGATATTTGTTTTCAAACTACAACACAATCTTTACCCTATATGGTTTTTACTAAATTAAGTAAATGCCCCCTTTACCTTACTAAATAAACTGAAAAGCCCAGGGCAGAACTGTTGCAGGTAGTCATCCCATCAGGTGTTCCTGTCTCAGATGCTTCCTTCCCTATGAGTTCAACCTAAGAATTTGGAATTTGTTTCTAACAAAGAGAAACAGAACAACAGCGGTATGCTGGTGCTTCAAAGACCAATTTCAGCCCTTATCAGGCACTTTGATACATTCACCTGGGATAAACTGCATTCAGTCTTCTGACTTAGAGAAGATGAGATGACAAAGACTGTTTTCAACGGGTTATTTGGGGAATAAATTCATATGTATCAAAGGATAATTAATGCTAATGTAACTTAGGTGTAATACAAAATAATGTTGATAGTAGTGTATTAATATTATCTCAACAATATTATTAAAATATAAAATTATATAGGATTATAATGTTAAATATAATTATATTATACTAATGGTTTAATATGAAAATTACATTTTAAAAGTTCATGGCTAGTTTATGTGCAAATCACGATTCTAAGTATTGCTATTTGATCTTGACCGTAACCTTTGAGTTGCTTCCATTAACCACATTTTCCTAATGAAGAAACAGAAGCATGGAGATGCATAAAAACAACAATTAAATCAAAGTGTACATTCTGAATGACTGTGATGTAAGATTTCAAGGAAGAAGGAAACAGTTTCCATCTCTCAGGATCACTGAGTTTCTATGAATTTCTGACTCTTCTTCTAACCTCTGGGTTTTACTTCTTCCATCACCAAGCAGTGCTGGAATTTGAACTGACTGCAGCTCTGGTCTCCAGACATTATAGCCTCACTGTAATATGCCTGAAGGTTTGTATTAGTAGCTATGTAGCAGGCACACAGTGAGCATCTCTTAAGTGCATGGTTCAATGTGTGCTTGCACATTGGATTCATTTGTTACCGATCATGAAATCTTTTGGGTTGCTCCTACAGCTGGACAGTGCATGGAGGTTAGTGGTACATTTCACTGGCAAATGCTAATCCGAGGCTTGCATCCAGCTCATTTGCCTTTCTAAAATGATTGCCTCACACAGTCTAAGTCTGGGTCCTGCTTATGACAGAAAGATATATGAAGGTAATTTGTCATCTCATGTTTTATCCCATCGTCATTATGGAAGAAGATAAAGGCTGCAATTTCAGATCCTTTGAACTAAGATGCAATGAAAACTTCTTTCCATCAAAGTACAGCTCCTCCTGCTACAACTGTTGGGGATGTAAATCAGAGACTCCTTTATGAAGGGAAAACTGCAGACTCTGATTCAATATTTCCATTTTAATTTTCCTAACCTAAAAGCTTATATTTAAAAAATAATACTTTATGAGCAAAAGTTTAGGTTTCATTACATCTTATTTATTTTGTGCTTGTGTGTGTATGTGTGTATACTGTACATGTGTGGGCACATGTGCCATGGTATGTGTGTAGAGGCCATAGGAAAACTTTCAGGAGTCAGTTCTCTCCTTCCATCATGTGGGTCCTAGGGATCAAACTCAAGTCATAGACTTAGCAGGAGGTATCTTTACCTGCTGAGGCAGCATCTTGTTCACCTAAGAATAAAGGTTTAGAAGTAATTCATTTGCCTACCAGTAAGTAGCTGGTTAAACAAATTATGATATGTTTTTCCTTATAGGAATGCTACCCAGCAAAGATAATACAGGATGATCAAACAGTAAATCTCTTCATATTGCTTATTTACAATGATCTTAAAGATATTTTAAATATAAGAAGTTAAGAACAATAGTTGGAGTACTAAATTGATGTCACTAAAAATAGACCATGTTTGTAGGATGTTTTTGAAATGTCTATACAAATTCTTTGATAGTTTTTTCCTTGAAAATATGGAGCCTAACTCTATTCCCTTTTAAAGTAGCAATATGTACAATTATCTACTTGTATGAAACATAAACTATGTTAATTATCTAACATAAAAGACACTGAGATTTTTCATTTCTCTAAGGAGGAGAGTGTGGTTGTTGTACACAGGGTGAGACATGTTTTTACTTCATTTATCCTCTATTTCCGCTGGGAAACCATATTAGAGATATTTTAGATGTAAATTCAAAGCTCATGACACCTTTGCTTGCCTTAAAGGTTTGGATTTCCTTGTGTTGGTGATGGATGTGAGTGACATTTCTTTATTATTATTATTATTATTTGTTTTTTACACCCCAAACAGAGTTTCCCCTCCCTCCTCTCCTTCAAGTCCCTCCCTTATTCTCCCTCTGCCCCCCCCCCATCCATTCCCCTTCCATTTCTCTCCAGAAAAGGGCAGGCCTCCTATGATATCAACCAAACATGGCATATCAAGTTACAGTAAGACTAGGGATCTTCACTCCTATTAAAGCTGGACAAGGCAACCCAGTAGGAGAGAAAGGGTCTCAAAAGCCATCAAAAGAGTCAGAGACAGCCCTTGCTCCTGCTATTAGGAGCCCCACAAAAAGACCAAGCTACACAGCTGTGACATATAAGCAGAGGGCCTAGATCAGTCTCAGGCAGGCTCCCTGGTTGCTGGTTCAGTCTTTGTGAGCTCCTATGAGCCCAGGTTAGTTGATTCTGTGGGTTTTCTTGTGTTGTCCTTGATCTCCGCTGGCTCCTACAATTCTTTCCCTTCTCTTCTCCCTCTCTTTAGGAGGATTCTCTATGCTCGGCCTAATGTTTGGCTGTGGGTCTCTGCATCTGTTTCCTTCAGTTGCTGGATGAAGCCTCTCTGATGACAATTGGACTAGACACCAATCTATGAGTATAGCAGAATATCGCTAGGAATCATTTTATTGACTCCCCTCCCCGATTCGTGTATTTGGTCCTATCCTAGGTCTCTGGGCTCTCCAGCCTCTGGGTCCTGGCTCTCTGGGCAGTGTAACAGGTGGGCTTCCTCTTGTGGCATTGGTCTCAAGCTGGACCAGCCATTGGTTGGTCACTCTTACAGTTTCTGTGCCACCTTTACCCCAGCACATCTTGGAGGCAGGACAAATTGTAGGTCGAAGGTTTAGTGGCTGGGTTGATATCTCAATCCCTCCACTGGAAGTCTTGCTTGATTACAGGAGATGGCCAACTCAGGCTCAGTATCCCCCACCAGTAGAAGTCTTAGCTAGGGTCTCCCTCTTAGATTACAGGTTTTTTTTTTCCATTGCACTAGGTTTCTAGCTTGGGGTGACATTTTTTAAAAAGAGGGGTTGCTAATAGTCAATGTCCTGATAGAGCTGTGAGGTACATAGCAGCTTCCTCTGTATTGGGGTAAGCTTTGCAGTTGACGAGGAGAACCAGTGCCCAGAGTGTAGAGCCCTAGCTGATAATATTTCTTTGTTTTAGCTAAAGTGTGGAAGCTGGCTTCAGGCAAGCCAAATCAAGTTTTACAGCTCTCTTTGACTTGCACCTTCCTCTCCCAGGACAGTGTGGGAGCCCTTGGGCAAGCTCCCATGCTCACCAGTTAAACCCACTTCCCATCCTAAACTTGTCCTACGGTAAGCAACACATTCTCTTTTCTGCAGAAGTCTTGTGACTTGTACAACTGCTGAGTGTTGAAACCACTTGCAGAGTCCAGAGCAGGGTGGGGGCCCAGGGAGGGGATGCAGTTACAGCTTGTTCCTGCTTAGTCATAAGAGCAAGTGAGCACAGTGACCTCGGCCCCATTCAAACACATAATTCCTCAGAAACAGATGGAACCATCTTGGATCAGGTTGTAAGCACACCATAGACTCACCTTTCCACCCATTCCTACTGTTTTTCATGCACAGTGACTTACAGCCTTATAGCACTGTCTAGGATACTCTGCTGAACGAATACTGATTTTTACTAGATAGATAAAGCTGTCTTAGGAGTCCCTTGTTAGCTCACGTATAAACCATAAATTTGGAAATCAGTGTCACCTATTAGGCATCGAAATTCCTGAGGGCAGAACACCTTGTCAACCCACCTAGAGTAGGACCCAACACTTTGAAAAATTGAAAAAGCCATTTTGAATGATAGAATAAAGAAATGCTTCCAAATCTTAACTATAAAAAGAAAGCAGTAGCTGGTCCAGATTTAAACCACTCATTTTGCTCATAATCTGATGTTGATTAAAATGGTTGGAATGTAAAGTTTGTAAATGCACTTTTTTTTTCCGTTTTGTCTACTGGTAGATCAAGTACCCAAGCGTCCTTACCGCTCCACCTCCTCACTCACCACAGCACTTGTTAACTATGGTAGCATGACTTTACTTGCCCTTTGTCTTTACTGACATGGCTTTGCCAATCCAGGAGACTCTTGCCAAAGCCTGTAACCTGATTGATTCTTCTAAGTTCCAGGGAGACTTGAACTCTGTACCAGAAAACATTGGCAGTTAATTCACAAAGTTTTGAATCTCTCACCACAGCTGTCCTCTTCTTGCTCTTTCTACCAATTCTAAATTGTTACTTGATTCCCATCAGATGTCCCTCATTTTCTGACCCGCAGACCCTCACGTCAAACTTCTAAATCTCAATACATGCCCACTCTGCTTTTCTTATTGGAGACATGATTGAAGCTTGGTTAAAGTGATGTGTTCCTTACCAATCAATGAACTCAGTAACTTAACCTGATCCTATCAACAGGTTATGGTATTGTTTGAATAGAGATGATGTTTGATATTCTCAGTAGCATCAGGTGCTCAAAAGTATCTACTTACAGAATGAGTATAAGCTATGCAATCACATGTGATCGACTTTCAGAGCACTGTTAACCCCAAGCATGATGTTGTCCGGGAACACTGACATGTCACACTGTAAATATTAGCATGCTTCGGGAACTCCTTACCCAGTGTCTACATATCCACTGTGTATTCCTGATTTTAAATTACTTTTCATAGCTTGAACAAATGAATACAAGTCAGTGGTTCGGGAGAGAATAATGAATGTTTACTGACCCCTTCTCTTAAAATGACAGCGAGTTTGTTTCAGATTTTCACAGTAGATAGCTGAGTCTCCTTTACCACTCTTTTCCAGGAAAAACATGTTTTCCTGGGGAATTTTCTAAACTCAAATAATACTTTCTCTGTTTTGTCTTTAAGGCACCCACAGCACAGAAGAAACCATGCTATCTGATTTACACAGTTCTGGCTTCCAATTGTAATCCAACCCACGAGTACACACTGCCAGCCAGAAAAACCCCAAAAGGAATGCATTATTTAAAGGAGGGGAAAGAAATAAGGCTAAAAGCACTTTGTAACAAAGAATTTAAGTTTGGGAAAGTTCCAGTGTCCACTGGAAGTACCTAGAATATCAATATGTCAGACTCTTCCCACAGAGGCCAGGTTCCTGGGGCCGAATTAGAATTAGAATTAGCACAGCATGTAGAAGCAAGCACTTGCCATAATATCCCAAGGTGAAATACTTATACATGTCTGGCTTTGTTTCATTTTTTTGTTTGGGAGGTTTTTGGTTGATTTTAGAATTTACTTGGAGAATGCACAAAGCTCCAGGAGTTTAAATCAGACATAATTTAAACTTCTGGATTTTTTTTAAAGTTTTTTTTTTGTTCAAGGCATTCAAAATTGAAATGCAAAGCGATACATATGAACCATCTTCTTTGCTCTTTTCTCACAGGAGCAAATATTCTAGTAGTCATCAGGATGCTGAAAAATATTTTAACTATCCAATTGGAGTTTGAGCTATGATGAAAGAGGACTATTTGGAATGAGGGCTGCTTACAGAGCAGGGGTTGGGTAACACATGCTATCACTCCATTACATGCTGCTAATGAGAGACACCGGTGCTCTGTCGTATCCTCTTTGAGCCTTTTCCAAAGAGCTGGACAAGTTCCCAAGAGACAGCACCATGAGGTAGATCCCAGACACTGTTGCCACTTCCCAGCCTCAGGGAATTCCCAATCTCCAGAGGTAATCCATGTAAGGAAAATTTCAGAATTAAGCAATCCTGCCTATGCTTGTCCAGGCACTACCATTTCGACAAGAACTCTCTGACTTGGTTCTGAACTCAGTACACATTTTGATCATTGGTTTCTCCCTATCATTAGATTGTTTTTCTAAATTGTCACAGTCAAATGTCCTCTTTTTCTAATCTTATGTCTGTCTGGGTCTTTGAAAAAAACAAAACTATAAACTCTCTTGTCAAGATTTCCCATTCTTCTTTCTGCCCAACTCTTTTATTTGCTCTTTTCTTCGAAGGAAACAATTCCTTACTTTTACTTGCCATTCAATAGTACAAATGATCAATAACTTTTTTTTGAATCAGCATAGTGACAACACATAAGATCCATTTGCAAATACAGTTTATAGTTTATTGCTTCAGAACAGTCAAGCAACCTGCTGAAGATTTCGTAGAGGTTGGTGGAACAGATATGGCAAGCCTGTGTATCTACAACCCCTAACCGTGACACTGAACTGCAGGCTTAATGGTCACTTATGTCTCAGAGACACTCTGCACAAAACATGGGAGATGGAATTCATGTACTGAAAACATTTTCCATGACTTATTGCTACATCTATAACCAAGAAACCACAGAGAAAAAGCAAAAGCGTTTGGCAAACTTCACAGCTGCAACCAAAATAAGCCCACAGATCACAGCCACAAAATACAACATTAGTAAAGTATTTGCTGCTTTTGAGTGGGCCGTTCTGTGGGAAGAATTATGCAGCCCCAATATGTCCTATGGCATTCCCCCAACTGTTATCATCTAAATTTATAGAATTTATAGGAGCTAGACAGACAGAGAGGAAAATCCCAAACTGATTTTTACAGTCCTGTTAAGAAAAATATTCATGGGGCTGGAAAGATGGCTCAGAGGTTAAGAGCACTGGCTATTCTTCCAGCAGACCAAGGTTCAATTCCCAGACCCACACGGCAGCTCCCAATTGTCTATAACTCCAGTTCCATAGGATCCAGGACCCTCACACAGACATACATGTAGGCAAAACATGAATGCACATAAAATAAATTGTTTAAAACAAAGAAAAATATTCACCAAAATAAATTATCCCACTCTACCAACAGTTTGAAGAACAAAAGGCCACATGTCACCTTGAGATGTTGATTTCAAACTGAATTGACCAGCTAGTTCCTGGCATGTATACTTAGGCATCTTCAGATAACTGTCATAATGGAGAATCATTCCCAAAGGCAGCTTTAGCTAGCTTTGGGTTATAGTAAGCTTACATATTTGAAAATGAAAGCGTAAGAAAGGCAGAAACAAATCACATTTTCCCTGGGACAAATGGATAATCTGTCCCTCTTGCTCTTTCCTGGAAAGAAATAAAGAATAGAGGAAAGAGAAAGAAAGAAAGAGGGGGATGACTAGATGTCAAAGAAATTGGATAATATAAGAGTTTATGGATTCGGCATTGGAGGAATGTGGATTCAAGTTTGGATGATAATGTGAAGGGCTCTTTGAAAGACAGTAGATAATGGTCTTAGGATTTTACATTAATTTACAACTGGAAAAATGTCAATGTGTCTGGTAGATCTTACAGGATCTAGCTAAAATGAGCAATTCAAAGAAAAATGTGGGTGGAATTACAATTTGATAAACAGGTTTTATGTTTTGTAAGGATCACATTTTTTTAGTTGTATGATATTTCAGAGAGGTCGAAATATAGGAAGAAAATTTTGAGATGCTCTCAGAACTTTTTTCTTCTCCCCTTCTCTTCTTTCTCTTCCTCCTTTTTCACATTTGTTTTCTTTTTTTCTTTCATTCTATTTTTTTGGGGGGGGGTGTATTTTAGGTAGTCTTGCTATATAACCTACGCTATCCTCAAATTTGTGATTCTGCCACCTGTCTTGTGAGTGTTCTGATTGTAGGCTAGCTATTGTGCTTTGTTTCATGGAATCGTCATGTTTGAAATTTCACCTTTCCCTAAAAATTTTGAGTAGAAGTACTCCATTTGGTATTCTAGCTATGTCCTTAAAAGATTGTGAACACCATAAGTCAAGACATATAATATCCCTAGGTCCTTTTTCAACCATTACAGCATTGTGCCCCCGTCTCTGGTCCTTTGGCACTTATTGGGTAGAATGGTATTTCACAGAGCAGACCAGACTCACATCTCCCAAGGGCTCTGTGAGTCCAGCATAAACTCTGGCTACCAGCTAGGCTCTAGCTTCAGTCTCAAAGAACAGGCTAAACATTTTAGATTAAGCATGGCACCAAGTGTTCCGCTGATGAGCTTTTGCTTTAAGAAGCCTTTTTTTGTATCTAGAACCTATTTTCTCAAAAAGGACTAAAAACTTGATGGATCTCAGGTAGATTATAGCTGTCAATTTATCCTACTGAAATTAAATGTGCCTACACTTTAAACATGTTTATTAATTGAAAAAATAAAAAATTCATTGCATCCATCACATTTTATTAAAAGCAAACATATCTTTTAAATCAAGAAAATACAAACTGAGACTCTAGTAAAGGCATAAAGCCTAGGGAAAACCTGACTATAACTTACCAAATAACGAGAATGGAAAAAGAAACAAGCTTTTCAGTATCATCACAAGATATGTTTGACTGTTTCTGAGTGTCTGAAGGAGTTTGACACCTCACTTTGTAGCAGTTAGTTGTTCTGTATAGTGGAGCAGTCAGCATTAATTATAAAATTTCACATCTAATTACATAACATGGTATAGTTACACTAGTTTTAAAAGAAAGCTCTGAGTATTCTTTTGCTGACTCAATCTTTAGAATATTAATAACTAATAATAAATTAATAATTAGTATAAAGACTTCTTTATAGCAGGAACAATGCTAAGAGCTTTACCATGTCATCTCATTTAATCCTTAGTGTAATGTGCAATTGTGCTGGTGATGTTACTCTAAGAGCCAACATGCAGACTCGGACAGTGCAAGACCCTTGTCCAAGCATGAGTGAACTCGGGGCCTAGCTTTCCAGCTGAGGACCTGGCTCTAGATAACAGAAAGTCCTAATCTAGATCCTGGGTATCTCTTCATATGAAGCCACTTACCAGTGAAATAATGGTCTTACGTATTACCCACAAAATGCTAGGAGAATGCCCATATTCTCCACTGGTGAGTGATGGACACATAAGGTTGCATGGTGACTGCTGGCAGGGTGGACTCTGCCTTGCTGCTTCTGTGCTTCTGGGATCTAGTGTGGGAAAGGTACAATTTAGGATTATTCAAGGCAGTCCAGAACAAGGAGATAGCAGTAACATAGTGCTTACTTTTGATTTTATCTTTAAAAAATAAGAATAAAGTAACTCATGCATAGATTAATGTTCACTAAGGACTTTGGGAAGGTTTGAAGAGAGTGAAGGTTATTCTTAGAGAAAGATATTACAAAGGCAGCTTTAGCTAGCTTTGGGTTACAGCAAACTTACATATTTGAAAAACGAAAGAGGAAAAAAGGCAGAAATAAATCACAGTTTCTCTGGGACATATGGATAATCTGTTCCTCTTGCTCATTCTTGCAAAGAAATAAAGAATAGAGGAAAGAGAAAGAAAGAGGAGAGAGAGGGGGATGACTTTCTCTTGTTTGTTTTTGTTGTTTGGGTTTCCTGAGAAAGGGTCTCACCATGTAGCTCTTGCTGACCTAGAACTCACTATATAGACCAGGTTGGCCTTGAACTCATAGAGATATACTTGCTTTTGCCTCCTGAGTGCTAGGATTAAATGTATGCACCACTATGCCTGGCATCATTTGGAAGAAAATTTAGACACTCATTTCCCTTGACCATTAGTCTTTTTTTTTTTTTTTAACTCAACAATACCATAGGATATGTTTAAAGTGAATTTTCTTAATCTTAATCTTGGAGCTAAAGTTGATTGAAATATTTAAATTATTCAAATAATATATGGATTATGAGTTTTTATCCACCATCTTGATTGATGAGTCTTGGGAAGTGAATATTGTACTAGTGAAAACATGATGCCACTGTAGCCAGGAAGAAATGATGTGCTGTGGGATGTTCTGTATGCTGTGAATGTGTTGTTTTGATTGGTTGATAAATAAAATGCTGATTGGCCAGTAGCCAGGCAGGAAGTATAGGCAGGATAAACAGACAAGGAGAATTCTGGGAAGTAGAAGGCTGAGTCAATAGACGCCATTCCACTGTCCAGGGAGCAGCATGTAATGGCACACAGGTAAAGCCACAGAAAAATATCTACTGTAAAACAACGTGCTTCATGATGCTGGCAGCAATTTCATGTACCTCATGTTTTTGTCATATCAAAAACCACATAGTAATGTACCTGTACTGTGAATAAATATATTCTATGATATTTACACAACAATTAAATTGCCTTCTGATGCATTTCAGAATATATACAAGTCATTAAGTGATACACATATTCCAATGTCTGTCTGTAGAAGAGTTTGACTCTGTTTAAAGTGTTTTGAAGAATCTGCTCTGCTTGATAAAATAAAATCCATTTTTACCCTGAAGTTCCAGGCTTTTCCAATATATTTTATGATCATCATTTTTTCCAAGCATATTGTTTTTATGTATGATAATTGCCTGTTACTGCATTTCTTTTCTGCTTCTTTGGTGAGAACTGAGTTTCCTATCGAAAATATCCTTTTAGAATATTCAGTCATAAGGCTCAGAGGCAGCAACACTATTTATTTTCCAGTCACTTGGAATATTCTATCAATCTAATCATATAACTCAGTTTAGTTCAGCAAGAAGATCAAAATTCTCCTTCATTTGTACTTAGGCAATGTTGGACTGCAGCTACTAACTGATGCCTTACCATATGCACCCTGACTTTGAAACCAAAAGAGTAGAATTACACCCCAACAAAGTCGTCACTATGCAACTGCTTTTTTGTTCATTGTTACAAAAGAGCAACTGTATTCTCAAAACCTGGTTTCATGAATGGCTCAAAACTGATGAATGTTAAGCTCTTTACAAAGTAAGTCTGTTCTTTTCTGAGGTCTTCACCTTTACTCCCAACAGGAATCATTCTTTAATTCTGAACATTTCCAGCACATAAAACCTTTAAACTGAGTTGCTATCTCATAGAGGAAATTGTGTTTTATCATTCACATGAATGGTAACTTTAAACTGTTACATTCCTCTTTAAAGATAAAGAAAGGCTGTGGGAAATATACTGTAAAACAAATCTAAATTGCAAAAAGCAAGACATTTACAGAAAAAGATAAAGTATAGAAAAATCAAGAAGAGGGTGGTTTTTTTTTTGGTTTGTTTGTTTCTTTGGTGTGTGTGTGTGTGTGTGTGTGTGTTCAGGAGCTCAGTGCTCCATGAATCAGAATTGTCAGCATGCCCGCACAAGTAGGAATAGTGACTTTTGACTTTAGACAGTGACAATCATAGGCTACAGAGCATGATACTGACAGAAACTTGGTAATCTCAGGCTCTGAGGACTTTGGTTTAAACCTTCAATTTATAACCCAATTTTCCTAACAATACTCATGCGAAATAGGAATCTCATCTGAGATTTCTCAGTATTATCACAGGAAATGATGGAAAGAACAAAAGGAGCAAGGTAGGCAGATGGGTTTGATGAGTGGGAGGCAACTGCATAGAACTCTTGGGTGCAGGCAACCCATTTAGACTCAGCTGAGACGTGGCAATGATCTCCAGAGTACAAAATACACAGACTACCAGGTGCTGGTAGAAGAGGTATGAGCAAGTTGTTACAATAACACAGTCTCATGGAGGAACGTGTTATGATTTTCATTCCTAATTAAGTATATTTTCTCCCTTAATAATGTAAGAGCCAAATTCACTGTTATTTCCACAGTTGAGATTTTTTAGTAGACCTTGAGTAAATGAGTGCCTCTGAGTCATTTATAATCAAAACAGAGACATCCCATTAGGAAGATGCTTATTTTCTCTAGTGGGGTTCCACTTCTTTGGCAATATTTGCTATTCCACTCAGCTAATCATGTGGATGTAGTACACTGGAATAAGTATATTTTGCTATTCTTATTAATTAATTGATGATTTCCCTAAAGGTACACAGAAGTATCTCACATTCCCATTAAACATTGTAGCAATGACCATTAGATCACCCCACTGCGTAGTATAATTATTTGTCCTCTCTTTCTCAAGATTGTGAGCACCTTGAGGATATGCAATCTTTCATCATAAGGACTAATGTTTATTATCGAATACTAATAATGTAGACTATTCTCAGTGTCAGATCAGTTATTAATCTTAAACCTCACAAAACTTTTACAATGGTATCATAAATACTTTCACTTAAAATTTGTTACATTTATTTGTGTGTGTGTGTGTGTGTGTGTGTGTGTGTGTGTGTACATACATGCCACAGAGCATGTGAAGGTCATAGGATGACTAGCGGGGGTGGGTTCTCTCCTTCCACCATGTGAGTCACAGGACTGGTCCTCAGGCTCGGCAGTGAGCCCTTTCCCACTGAGACATCTTGCTGGCCAGGGCAGTTTCATTTTGAAGAGTAATACATTTGTAGTCAGAAACTCGAATTTACATGAAGGCAAAAAGTAATCTGGGTAGCAATAGACACATAACATGCATCCTATTTTGCAAGTAGTATTGCTATGAATAACAATGAGGTTCTAGCTTTGTTGTCTACAAGCAAGAATATTTATTGAAGGGTATTGTTTACTACATACTGAAAGTGTACCTGTCTATGATTTTAATTTTCTTTATAATCCTATAAGGTAAATACTCATATTGTTTCTATTTGAAACAAGAAAGAGAAAACAAGCAAACAGATGTTGAGTGACTGACTTAGTTTTACATAATAAATATTTAGGTTCTCAGAGCCCTGACTGACTGACTCCAGGGTTCTCAGCCGAGCACTGCGGCATAGTGGGCTTCTGGTATCCTCTAGGATGAGAGTGTACAGAGTGACTAGGTATTCACTGAACTCCGGCCTCACAACTGAACCCATTCGGTGCACTTGTCTTCGGTTATCGCGCTTTGCCTCACTGAATCAAACAAGAGCAATACTGGCCTCTTCGTTTGTAAATGTGGCTCAGCTGGAGCTGAGACCTGAGCACTGTTTAGCTGAGTTTCCTGGTAAATGAGTGAAAACTGGAAATTAATATGATTTTCATTCCATGATAGAAAAAAAAAAAGTACATCTAACAGGAACACCACTCCCCACCCCAAGATTGGTTCAACAAATGGATCTTACTGCAAGGTATGGTAGCTCATAGTTGTGATCAAAAAGCTTGGGAATCACTACAGATTCAAGGCCATGCTAGTGTACAATGTGAGACCCTCAAAGAAAGAAAAAAGCAATGATCTATTGCTTGATTGATTTAAAAAAATCTTCAAGAAAAATGTGTTTTCTTTCTTCTGCATTACCAGGCTCAGGGGCAGTCAAGTGATGGGTGACATTCTGAAAGTATTTACAGCTCAGCTCTCAGTTACTTTTATCATCCCAAACCAAATGCTTCTAGGCTCTCTCTCTTGTGGATCTTAATTCAAATATTCTGTTACTGTATGATACTGTTTTTGTAAAGGTAGTTTGTGATTTATATTAATTCTAATTCACTTACTAACTCATTCATTCATTCATTCATTCATTCATTCCACAACAGATATGAGCCTCAACCCTGTATCTAGAATTGTGCTGAGTACTGGGGAATCAAAAAGGGGCAACACACATGCTCTCTTGGTACAATAACTTGACAATGGCCATAAGTAGGCTGAGGGACAGCTGAGTGACATTGGTCTGTTTTATACTAGAGAGTTTTAGATATATTTTGTGTTCAAAATACAAGGCATGCTTTTTTAAAAAAAATAGTTTTATTTTATAATAAATTTAATTTTTTTAAATTGGAAAGTATCCTGTTTAATTGTTGGAAAATTTAATACTGTTACAATGTCCATACTACCCAAAAGAATTATACATTCAATCCCATAGTATAAACATTGAAATTGATACAGAATCTCTAGATACTTTAATATAAACCAAGCAGTTTTAACAACATCCAAAAAAGATTGAATGTCTTGGTCTCTTATTTCAGACTATAGCTTGGACCTGCCTCTACTGAATGTACCAGGTTCTGCTGACTCCCCAAGGGAGGCCTTACCTTTTTTGGAGGAGGGAATGGGGAGTTGTGGGGAGTGGGAGGAGGGAAGAGAGGGAGATCCGCGGTTGGTATGTAAAATTAATAAACTATTTTTAACAAAGAAAAAACAAACAAACAAAAAGATACGCTAGTCAATGGTGGTGCAAAACTTGTGGCAGTTACAAAGTACTATCTAATTTGACTTAAGGCTCACTCCAGGAGGTGGAACACATATCCAATACTGCTTTATTGACCAAAAATCTGAGACTAGATAGCCCAGGGACCTAGATATAACCAAGTATTTCTGTTGGGGGGGGGGGGACATGGCAATAAAGATGACTGCTAATGACAGTTATACTCAGATTATACCCAGGTTAGTCCCTTGCTTAGCTATCATCTGAGAAGCTTCCTCCTACCAGGGATGTGAACAAAATTAATTTAATTTTACATATCAGTCATGATTCCCCTGTCCTCCCTCCTCCCACCCCCCAGCCTTCCCCTCAAATCCACTCCCCATTCCCACCTCCTCCAAGGCAAGGTCTCCCTGGGGATTCAGTCCAGCCTGGTAGATTCAGTTGAGGCAGGTCCAGTCCCCTCCTCCCTGCATCAAGGCTGAACAAAGTGTCTCAGCATAGGCCCTAAGTTCCAAAAAGCCAGTTCATGCACCAAGGACAGGTCCCGGTCCCTCTGCCTGGGGGCCTCCCAAACAGTTTAAGCTAATCAACTGTCTCACTTATCCAGAGGGCCTGGTTCAATTCCATGGGGGCTCCTCAGCTATTGGTTCATAGTTCATGTGTTTCCACTAGTTTGGCTATTTGGCCCTGTGCTTTTTCCATCATGGTCTCAATATCTCTTGCTCATATAATCCCTCCTCTCTCTCGCCGGTTGGACTCCTGGAGCTCCACCTGGGGCCTGGCCATGGATCTCTACATCTGCTTCCATCAGTCACTGGATGAGAGTTCTATCATGACAGCTAGGGTGTTTGGCCATCCGATCACCAGAGTAGGTCAGCTCAGGCACTCTCTTGATCATTGCCAGTAGTCTATAGTGGAGGTGTCTTTGTGGATTTCTGGGGACCTCTCTAGCACTCTGCTTCTTCCTATTCCCATGGGGTCTTCATTTATCGTGGTATCTCTTTCCTTGTTCTCCTACTCTGTTCTTGATCCAGCTGGGACCTCCCACTCCCCTAAGCTCTTTTTCCCCTGACCCTTGCCCTCCATTACCCCTCCTCACGTCCAGTTTGTTCTTGTAGATCTCATCCATTTCTCTGTCATTGGGCAATCCCTGTGTCTTTCTTAGGGTCCTCTTTACTAGGTAGCCTCCCTGGAGTTGTGAGTTGCAATCTGGTTATCCTTTGCTTTACATCTAGTATCCACTTATGAGTGAGTGCCTACCATGTTTGTCTTTCTGAGTCTTGGTTACCTCACTCAGGATGATATTTTCTAGTTCCATCCATTAGGTGAACCAACTTAGTGATTCTTAACTGTCCCCCTGCTTCAGCAAGTATGCCAAGTGGTGCTCAATTTGACACAGTTCCATGGAGGTATATGTGGTTATGAACAATTTTTGAGTCTACCCCTATGATGTCATCCTCTTCTTTTCATTCAAGAAAGCACAGAGTAACTAATTTTAGTGGCAGTAATACTACAATGATAAATTTAAAGTAAGTTCTAATTATTTAAAAGGCATTGGGTGACAGCAGGATGGCTCAGTGAATAAAAGCACTTGCTGCTGAACCTGAAGACCTCTGGTAGATCTCCTGGCCCCTCATGGTGGACAGAAAGAACTGATTCCTGAAAGTTGTCCTCAGACCTCAACATAAACACTGTGGTACATGAATGCTCACACAAATAAGTAAATGTAACAAAAATATTTAAATTTCTTCATAAAAGTCACTTATAATTTTGATGAATTTTTATTGTCAACAAATTACAGCATATTCATGTAAAAACTTGTGACTGTGAGCTGTTGATTTACCAATTAAAATACCAAATATTTTTAAAATTAAAGGTAAGATTGAATCACAGCTTTTTGTTGTACTGACAGTTTAAAACACCATTATTTAAGCCTTTGTTAACACATTCAGAATGGTCTGTTTTACTGGTTTTGCTTTGCCTCTATTATTTCCTTGTTTTACTTACTTTGGGATTAAACTGATCTTGCTTTCTTTAGGATTCTAAATATAGGAATATTTTGCTTTTTCATTTTTCTAATACATACATTTAAAGCTTTAAAGCCACTGACACTGCTTAGGTACAACTCAAAAACTTTTGTTGCATTTTCATTAACCTTTAGTTAAGAATATTTTCTTTGGAACTTTTTGTTTCATTAATTAGTTGATTATAAAGGTTGGATATTTTCCAAAGGCCTTTTATTATTAAATTCTAACTTAATTCTGATATAGAAAGAGAAAGTCCTGTGTATGATTTTCATTCCTTTAAAGTTGGTGGGATTTGTCTATGGATTAGTTTTTCTTAATGATCATTCCATTTGCCATTGAGTAGAGTGTATAAATTGAATTGCTGAATTTATACCCTTATTCATTTTTAACTACCATTTCATCTTAATTTTGAAAGATTAAGATTAAAGATTTTTAACTATAATCATGAATTTGTAATTTCTCAATTAAATGTAAAATTTGCTTTGTGCATTTTGAAAGTTCATTATGCAACTCATACATATTAAGGAAAGTACACAGGATACCTAAAGCATGATGAAGAAAAGAGCCTTTTTAACAAGTACTGGGAACATTTCCACATGTAGAACAGATACTTCTCATCCTACACAAAAATCAAACTGGGTCTCAATGACCTTAATGCAAGCCCTGACACAGTAACTGTTGTGGAAAAACACCTCAGATAGATGCATGCACAAGGAAATGTGAAAAGGTGTTCAATAACTCAGGGAATGAAAACAAGAATTGACAGTAGGGATTGTATGAAATTAAAAAGGAGAAAACTATCAGAGTGAAGAGACAGCCTATAGGATAGGACTAATGTCTGATGTTCACCAAATGTTATAAAAAAAAAACCTTTATTAGAACACATTCATACTCATTACATTACCCTCTATCTAGAACTGCATTCATGTAGCACGAATCTTAAAAGGTCTTAATAATAAAAACAAACCTGAAGCCAGGCATTGAGGTGAATGCTGGAAGATCAGAGAAGCAGAACAAGCCACAGCCACCTCACCTTGCCATTTCCTCAGCTGATCCTGTTTCCTCAGACTGGAAGCCTCTGAGTCCTCATCCAGAATGAATCTCAGCTGGACTGTGCTGCTCAAAAGCCTAAAAGCTTAACCAGGCTCTAGTTCCTGGCCCTCACACCTTAAATACCTTTCTGCTTTCTGCCATCAGTTCCTGGGATTGAAGGTGTGTGTCACTATGCCTGGCTGTTTCCAGTGTGGCTTTGAACTCACAGAGCTCCAGACAGATCTCTGCCTTTGGAATGCTAGGATTAAAGGTGTGTATGCCACCATTTTCTGGCCTCTATCTAGTGACTGTTCTGTTCTCTGACCACAGATAAGTTTATTAGGGTGCACAATATTTTGGGGAACACAATATCACCACACATTCATTCTATAATTTCAGAGGTCAGCATTTGCAACACAGATTGGCCTGTAAACCAGGAAGTTTATTTGCTTATTATCTGGCTCTTTAAGGAAAAAATATACTGATTTCTACTAAAGAGTGGACTCTATCATAAGATACAGCTTTTAAACAATAGAATGTCCAGGGTGTTTGAGCTACTTCAAATCTGAAACCTTTTACTTTTTGTTAATCAAAATTTCAATGTTTTTCAATGTGGTGTGACCCAAATTCTGCTTTCAGCTCAATGCTTTCCCAGGGCTGTTCTCTGCCAATCATTGTACAATGATGTGTTACATATAGGATTCACTATTTGTTTAAAGACTGACAGGGGTTTTTCCACAAAATTTCCAATTCCTTCTTTTCCACTTTTCTCTCCTTTCCAGTATTCAGCTCCAGTAGCCTAGCCCTAGTGCTTACCTCCAATCTGATCCTCCATGGTACACTTTACAAATTAGCACCCAGCCTAGAACACCAAAAGATTTTCAATATTCAAACAACAACCATACCTTAAATATGCAACACATATCGGTAGCTCTTGCACCCCAACAGCCCATAATATGCATCTGTTTGGTAACTGGCCAGCATGCAAGGCCCATATAGAGCAACAGGATGCTATGAGATTGTTTAAAGTCCATAACCCTAACTGTACCACCACAGAAAAACAAAAAAAAGTAATGCATCAAAGGCAAAAATCTGATTGTCTTATTTTAAAATTCTATGTAATTCTCATGAAAATAAAATTGAAAAGAATGGATAAATGTATCAAGCAATACTAGATTCAAGGAAATTAATTCAGCTTTCAAAGAGGAATATTTTAATTATACCTCTTGTGTTTAGTGGTTCAAATTCCAAAGTTAAAACAGATTTTTTTGCTATATGCTAATGTTTATATTTTTATCAAGTCAGCTAGTTTAGATGTTTTGTGTTGCTATTTATTTGATTATTTATTAATTTATTTTTTCCAACACTTTCTCCTAAGGCATACTGTTCATATAATTCATAAGAACTATAGAAAAAGTAATAGGGAAAAAGGGGTTTTTGTTGTTGTTGTTTTGTTTTGTTTTTGTTTTTTTGCTAAATAAACACCAAAAGACATCTTGTGGATTCTATTTGCTCCTAAATGGTTCCATGGGAATTCATCAGAGCCAGCAGCCATTTCCCTGCCTCCTAAATCAGTCAGTCCCACATAGTATGAAGAAGTTCCCCAAGGAGATTTTTGAGTCACTTTATCTTTTTACTCTCTGTTTCATTGGGCATAAGCATACTGACTTTGGTTGCTATTAAAATAGAAATTAACTTTCAAACAGAAACTTTAGTCTGAATACATAGCCCATCAACTGACAGAAAAGGACATAAACTCTTTGAAGGCAAAAATACATTTCTTGTAGAAACTCACATGTCTCATCCCACCCTTTCATGACATTGAGCATAAAAAAATGCCCTTTCTATATAATTGCTGAAAGCATCATTAACATGTTCTTTATAGAAGCAAGATATGACCAGAATAATTCTTAGTACCTTTGAAATTGTTTTAAATTTGAAGCTAAGTGGGCTTCTTTAGTCATTTCATCCAAAAGACATCTGATGTTCAATGATTCCATCAAAGAAGGAGGACTTAAATAATACCTGCATGATTTTAAAATGTTGGACAACCTTCTTACTCAACAGAAATGCTAAACCACCTATTAATGTAATCATTCTCTTTGATTGCACCTACACTCATTTTGAATATTGCTATGGAAACCAGGGAAACTGCCCTTAGTAAGAACTAATGAAGCTTAAAAATATATACTGTAAAACCACCTGCAAACAATAGCCTCCAAATTAAAAGTTCTGGAAACAGTTTCTCTCTTTTAGAATCCTAAATGTAGGCAATACCATTCAACCACCTAGCAAATAGCTAGTAAATATTTCTTTAGACTGGAAGATAACTGAATAGACATGGTTGTTTCCTGTATGGCTTTCTTATTATTCTCAACTTGGATGGGCAAAATGAGAACAAACAGGAATACAAGACAAGGGTCATCTGAGTTCAAATTCTTCCAAACCATGCAAACAGGAAGTTCTGGTAACCCCATGAGAAATTAGTTATATTTGTTGAAGCAACAGCATTTAGAAATAAACTTTATGCTAATTGATGTTCTTCCTTCAGTAGCTGAAAGAGGTATGTGTGTGAGAGAAGTGAATGGTCCCATACAGCTTTAAAAAGCACTGGCTGGATGGGGATGGGACAAGCTATGAGGTTTTTGGAGAAGCCTCTTTCAAGCATCTCATTGTAATATAGGATAAGCATTCATAATGTTCATAAAATGAACAAAAAAGAAGCTGAACATGAACACATAAAAGAATATCACTTTTTAGTAAAAGAAATCATATCACTGACAAAGTCCACAGTTCAGTTATCACCGGGGAAGGATTTTAGACCTATAAATAGACATGGACTAAATGCATGTCTGTTGTCTTAGTATAATCTAATGATATTTTGACTTTGGAAGTTTTCTAGGGGAAAATGAAGGTCAATGCACATCTCCTGAACACTGCATGTCTTCTTTCCATTTGCTTACTCAGGCCTAAGGATTCAATTCCAGTGTCTTAAGGCCAAGAAATAAGACAGCATTTTACTAGCTAGCCTGTTTTCCATGTTGCAGTATTTTCTTGGGATATATAAAGAATCTCTTGTACTGCCTTGAACTATGATATTCCATGCCAAATAAGATTGAAATTTCCAAGTCCCAACCCTGGGAACTTTCCTGATTCAATGGAGATAGTTAGGTACATATGAGAAAACAACACTTAGAACATCAACCATGTCTCACAGTTTGGGACAGGAGAGCAAGGCATGCATATACAGACTAGGAAGAAAGCTTCAGGAATACACATGGTACCAACTGTTGAGAGTAAGCTCCCTGGATACCAACCATAGAATCATTGGTAGGATCTGGTATTCTCTAAGAGGAAAAAAATACAATGCAAAATGTGGGAAGGATAGACCTGTCTTTGCCATAAATAAGAGCTTATATTGGTAGAAGTGATAATGAGATGGGAAAACAGTGATTTATGGAGGTATTCCTTTTACAGAGAGATTGAAACATGGGACCCTCTTGTAGAAAAGGAAACAGTGTAAAAATATATCTTGCAGGCACTGAAGAATCGTCTGGGCTTAAATGTTGTTGTATTTAAAGCATTGTGTCTATGTCTACTATTTTTTAACTTTGTAACCACAAGTAACTCACAGCTGACATAAATGCTGTGAGACCAGGATGTGTTTGGCTCAATATTTAGTTAAGCCTGAAAAAATGCTGGACTCTATGTCTAGAGTTAGGTTATGCAGGGGATGGGAAGGTGTATTTGGGGAAGCATAAAGGGGAACAATGGGGGCTTTCATAATGATCACGATGTATTCCTTAAATTGTGATGTATTTCTTAAAGTCAAAAATAGAAGCCAATAATAGAACTGTTCATGTAACCCTGGTAAGAAAACACTCTGTTTAAGTATAAATAAAGATGGCTTGAGCTATTCGGGGCTACTTGATGGTCAGAAGTTTCCATGCACCCTTCCCCATCTCAGGATCTGAACCTGAGCCGAGGCTGGACCCAGGCAGAGAAGAGCCTTTGTGCATGCCTATGAGGGCTTTTCTAGGTTAGCTTAGCCTCTGAGAAAACTTGGGAGGGATTGTCTTGATTTAGTATGTTGAGGTAGGAGGGCCCATCCTAAATGTGGGAAAGACCATTTCATGGATCCTGGACTGCATGAAAGAAGACAATGGACACAGCAGGAGCATTCATCACTCTGCTTCTTGACCACAGACACCATGTGACCAGCTGCCTCAAGCACCCGCCTCTGTGACTGCCCACTATGATGACTGTACCCTTGAACAATGAGGAAAAATAAACCTTTCTTCCTTAAATTGCCTTTTTTGGAGTATTTTATCACAGCAACAGAAAAAGTAACTAAGTCAACTGAGCAAAGTAAAAAAAGAAAACAGTGGCAAATAATTTTCATATTTGACCTTTGAAGTCTTGCAGTGACTATAGTGGCTATTACGTTAATTAAACAGTAAATAGATAGGTACCACATAGCCCTGCTTTAAATGTTTAAATGCAAACAGAGAGAAGAAAACGATTACTGAGGCTTTTAAAAGCATCACTGTCCCTAAGCAGACATTCACATATCTTCTAAATAGTAAAATAATAATTCTGAGCTACTTAATAATTTTCAAATGTTGGGAGAATTTTTGTCCTTCCAGTTTACAGGTGGTGTGTGTCACCAGCTGTGTGGATTTGCACTGGGTCTCTAGTCCAGCACCTGTTTAATGGACCTTCCTGCATAGCAGAAGCTGGTAAAATTACATGCTTAAGGAACCCTTGTGTCTAGGGTTATTTGTGATCAGGTATGGAAGGTCAGACATATGCCCTGTGAATCACAGCAATTGGGTAGAGGTTATCTCCCTACTCACGTTTCTGCTGCTTGACAAGCCACTTGGCTTTCAGCGTCAGCCTTAGCCTGGCGCAGGGCCCCAGGGAGCTCATGGGGTTGGAGTGGCAGGACATTCAGTTATCTGGCACAGATGGTAACTGGCATCACATATTTGGGCACTGACTTCAGAGACCACAACTTGGTGACTGCAGTGACCTCTGGATCCCTGCTTCAGTCTTCCGTTGCTATGAAGGTTTGGTTCTGGCCACCCCCTAGTTTAGCATATTTGCAAGAGAGTATCCAAAATTAAAACATAATATACTTTACAGGTATAATATTAAAACAGTTCACTTTTTAATAATTTCAAAAACATCATGTAAAAAGCAAATTTTCTAAAGATTGTTCAAAAAACTACTTGTTATGTAACTGAAAATTGAGGCTACATTCACTTTATGTGAACATCTGGTAATTATAAGATCTGTCATCCATCTTTTGCTCTGCTTAAGGAGACTAGTGTGTGATTTGTCTTTTGCGTCAGAGTTCTGATGTACCCATTACTCTACAGCAATACTGGTTGGGATAGAAGTTACTGTTTATACTGTAATTTTTGCTCTCTGAACACACAGAGTGGGTCCACTTGTCACAAATTTGGTCTCCTACAGGAGAGTCTGACATCCCTTCATGCACTCTGGGTCTTGTCCATCTCCACATTGCTTTGGAATATCCTTTACAGGTGTTCAGACGATTTTAGTCCAGATAATTCCTAGTGGCCCATAGTATAAAACCTCTGAATTGGGCACAGTTCAGAATTAGCCACCTAAAGGGCTTGGCACATTGTAGGCATTAGGAAGACACAGTAAAGCTAATGGGTCAATTACAATTATTTCTCCAAGTATTTCCTTTGTTTTCATATATGAAACAATCAGATTTCAAAATATCATATCTGCTCCAACAGGTCTGTCTTGCTGATTTCAATAAAGGCTTTCAAATATTTATGATAAAAATTCTAAAAATATCAAAAGAGTACCTCAAACTTGTCATATTATCTAAAATTCACTAACAAGTTTTATACTGCCTGTATGACCATAGTACAGTCTTTAAAACCCTTAGTAAGAAAGTATAATTACTATTTAGAATTCTCCAGATTCTAAGCAACAGTAAAAAAATTCAAAGTACACTAGGCAAAAGCAAACTAATAAAAACATTAAAGAGATATGTATAAACTTAAATGGAGTTCTTCATTAGCTTACATGGCTGATTTGGCAATCTTTTTAGAAGCTGGCTTTCAGCTGATGTTATGATTGCCTGGTCTCTTTCTACACAGTGAGCAGGTAAAGTTCATTTCTTACCAGGTAACATCAGGCAAGACAAAGAATGTCCCATTGGTCAGGTAGCAAAAAAATTACTAAGACAGTCAACTGTGGCACAGTTTGAGCTAAATCAAATCCCTGCATATTCTTGGATTAAGAACTCTTTAACTGGCTCTGAGTCATGCTCATTTTAGAGGCTGGATGTGGTGGGCCACATCCAACAGAACATCTGGACTAGACACCTATAAGGCATGAATCATAGTCCAGTATTCACACAAGCAATCTCCTAAACTTGGAAGTCACAACTGTAGAGCTGGAGGGGAACCCAAGTGCCTGGAGAGGCCTCAAGTAGTCCTGCCACACTGGAGTAATTTCTTCTTTTACCTTCTACAGTTGTGTGAGGCATAGCTCATAATTTAAAGGTACACTCTGTTTCCTTGTTATGTTATACAACTGTTCTGACAAAGGCCATAATCTAGACAAATATTCTTCAGCAAAAGCTCATGATTTCATCAGTATTTCAGGAAGATATTCTGTTATTAATAGACATCAAATGGATTAAACCAAGTAGGCAGAAATAAGAGTGATGTCTTTATTCTTTCTCTTAGCTTTATGGAGTGTGTATATGTGTGTGTGCATGCGTGTGTGTGTGTGTGTGTGTGTGTGTGTGTGTGTGTGTGAGAGAGAGAGAGAGAGAGAGAGAGAGAGAGAGAGAGAGAGAGAGAGAGAGAGAGAGAGAGAGATTTCCAATACATAAAACTTCCAAATATATCTACAGAATTTCAGAAATGACTGCATTGGTGACATACAAATAATAGTTCATCCACCTATATTGAAAATCAAAGCAACTAAGGACCTTTTCAGAGACTGCATACAAATTCCAAGTTCAGGGTCTCTGAATAATGTGCATGCCCCCTTGTCTCTCCAATGAAAAGTTAAGATCTCTTCTGGTAAGCCTACTAGCAAACCCTAACAAAGTACTCACTTAGGAAGAGAAGAAGGTTTAAATAGCATACTGAGCTCCCTGAGCATCAAATGTACCATATTCTCTTACATGAGGAAGATAAAGTTCCATTCCCAGAAGAGGGGATCTGCTGACAAGCCAGTCTACTTGCTCTCAGGTTCACTCCTCCTTCTCTTACTGGATTATGACCTAATGTTGGGGTGGCCTTTGGGAAGATCTCTCTTGATCGTTCCTACTTGTGTAGGTTCAGGAACCAGAAGATGACACTGGGTTGAGAACCCGAGGACTCTAGTTACTGGTCTTGTGCTTTATCTTGGTTTTCCAATTTCAGGAGTCCATTGTGTGAATATTACTTAATTGAATTGTTGAGATGAGTTGGAAGACAAATCCAAGGTGAAACACTGAGTTCTGAATCCTGCCGTATCTTTGTTCACTCAGCTGGTGTCTATTGTTACCCTTAGCCTGACATTCATCTTGTCAGGCTAATCTGAACTGACTGGCTGTACTGAAGGGCCACACTGCAATATGTCTTATACCAAGACACCATTTCATGATAATGCTTAATAGTGGGCATAATTTTGTTTTTAAGAAGTGAATATGTCAGTGCTTCTAAATATTTTGGTGTTTAGAAGGACTTCAAAGTCCATGAAAGTCCAGTTTTCTGGTTCTCCCTATGTCTTATTTCATTGTGCTTCTTGCTTTCCTGTCTTTCTCCTCATTAACTGTAAACAATAGGTCAGAAGACTCACCCTTTCAATCACCAAAGGCTTGTATTATGTGCCTCCCAGAGATCTTGAGTCTCAGGGATGTGGAGACCAGGGTCCTCTTAGCAGTGCTGTACATAAATTCCAGATATGTCCGTTGTTACATATTTAGTTTTAAGGACTTCACTCAAGGCCATAAGAAATGACTAATTCCAGCATTCTGTCATTCTTCTATCATTTAATATTTTTCATTTCGGTGACACTGTGGTCTGTCATGAGTCACAAGTGGCTGAAGTCAGTAGATGTGAACACAGATGAATGTGTTGCTGGAGTTTTCCTGCCTAGCCCACGGTCAGGATAAATCTCTTTCACCTGCCAGTCCCACAGCCGCTCAGACCCAACCAAGTAAACACACAGACTCTTATATTATTTAAACTGCTTGGCCATTAGCTCAGGCCTATCATTGTCTAGCTCTTATTCTTATATTTAGCCCATTTCTATTAATCTATACTTTGCCACGTGGCATGGCTTACTGGTACCTTACATCTTGCTTGTTCTGGTGGCGGCTCCAGGCAGTCTCTTGCTCCACCTTCCTGTTCCCTCAATTCTCCTCTCTGTTAGTCCCGCCTATACTTCCTCTCTGGCTACTGGCCAATCAGTGCTTTATTTATTAACATATTTGTCATACAGAACATCCCACAGCACTACTAGCAGTTATAGTTACAACTTAGTATATATAATATCTTAGATAGAACATATTAAGTATTAGATTCAGGTTCTTTAGGATAGGACACCTTTTGGAATGATCTTTGTAACATGCCATTTACCTATGTTCTATACTTCTCTGGATTTTAGTATGTGTTCCTTGTTTGATATTGTTTGCATTGATTGTAGTTCCATCTTATATAGGTCATTATCCTTCATTCCTCCTGGACAATGTTTGATAACCATTCCTTTGTATATAATCTTGTATTAAGTTAGAACCTTCTTATTTAGACAAAAAGGGGGAGATGTAGTGGGTAGCCATTCCAGCTTTGGTCTGGAAGTTCCAATCCCCAATAAGGCTTCCGTAACTATCACGCCTACAAGGCGGGGCCAAGGGAGGGCCTGAAGACCTGAGATCGGGACGTGCGGCGCTCTCTTGTTTCCTGGACCTGGACGCGAGTGGTAGACCGAGGAGAGTTCTCCAGAGAACACCGCCGGACTGCGCTGCGTCTTTTCCAGAACCCGCCACCTACTTACCCCTTTATTTGTAAGTTACCCACTAAATAAATCTTCTTTTAACTACGTGGAGTGGCCTTAGTAATTACACCAATATGGATGGGAATGGACATCTTCTGAAATGGTTATAGAAGGACCTTCTTTATCCTTCATTGCAAGTTGGATGAGTTAATCCCATGTTTTTGTGTTTGAAACTTGCAATGTCCCATTCTATATCATTTTGCAGTAGGCAGGACTTTTATTTGATAAGACAACAGAATCTCATTCATAGCAATTCAGATAGAAATGAGGCATGGATCTACTTAATAGGGCACTGTCTTTAGGCAGAGTTGAATCCAGGGACTTGGATGTCCTTTTAGGGTTTTAGCTGTTTACTTCAGTAAGCCTTCACTGAGTGATGGTGCATATAGGAACCATTTCTCCATCAATGGAAGTCAATAGTCTTTCCGAATATTTTTTATAAGTACCCTAAGAAGGACATGACTGCTCTAGGTAATGTCAGTTGTCATTACAGATCCCATTAGTATGGCCAGGAATAAGAGGCAATTTGCTAGGCCAAGCCTGGTTAGATCCAGGCCTTATATTCTGGGACATAAACATAGCTCCAGTTAAATATGGAATAATGGGCTGAATAAATGGCTCAGCATTTAAGAACACTTACTGCTGTTGCAGTGGACCTAGAATCAGTTCCCAGTATCCACATGGTAGCTCACAATTGTCTGTAACTCTAGTTCCAAGGATCTGAAACTTTCTAGCTTCTTCAGACACTACATCCATGTGTTACACATACATGCATGAAAGTTATCACACATACATATAAAATAAAAATAAATTTTAAAAAATTTTGAACATTAAGGAGTTAATTTTCTTAATAAAATAGATATGATCCTAGAAGCAATGGGACGTGATCATTATTTGTAAAGCAAAACTAAAAAATTGTTGGTTATCTGAAGATTGATAATATATACTAATTATTCTTTACATACACAAAGTAAGACTATGTAAAGTTATTAAGAAAAGTAAAATAATTTTTGTTTTTCGGTTACATATGAAACTTGTATTCTACTATTTACACTAGGAAGCAGTCTATTTGGTAAAATATGTTCTAATTACCTCAATGTCTAGATGACGATGGATATGTAAGCAGAATAATAACTTCATCCATAGCATCATTTGTTTAGACAAGACACACATTTAATAAAGAGGGTCTAAAATACATCACAGTTTTACACTACTTGAAATGCACTTTTGATATCAAAAACTTATCACTGACCCTGGATGTTACTAGAATACCGATTTTGTTGGAGCAATTTGGAAAGTTCTTAGCCATTATGTTCAATTGTTAGGTTCTGAAATGGCTTTGTCAAAAGACTTACCAGAATGGCATGGGATTTGACAATAGCAGGATATCCTGTGTCCTTGGCACACAGCTTTTATCCCCAGAGCCACTTCATGCTTACAAGGTAATCACTGCAGCCCCAGCCATGATTCCACAGAGAAGAAAGTGAAAGAAACGTACACCATCTGCTTACTTAGCTCTCCCATAAAGGGGTGTTCTCAAACCACTTCCCATAGCATTTACTTGCATTTAGTTGACTGTTACCTGATAGTCAGCTGTCAACAGTGAGGTTGCAATATAGAGCTCTTCAGCTCGACAGTTGCTGCTCTCTAAATTACAGGTATTCTTTTTTTAATGACAAATGTATTGGTTGGTTTTGCCATAGTATATTTGACTCTGATTCACTTTATATTCAAAAACATAACTACATACACTATTTAGTAAAGATTGGTAAAAATCAGTGAAAGTCAGGCATATTTGATCTGAAAATCTGCATATAAACTGAAAACATAGTGTCATCAAGTCTAGAGTTCTATGCCTAAAATTATTTCCTTCTGTGCTCACTTCATCAGCCCGTACATTAAAAACTGCAATGACATGGATTAGCATGGTCCCTGTAGAAGAAGGATGCACAAATTCATGAAGCATTTTGTATAAAGAAGCAATGTTTTAGGAGGTAGGTATGCTTCACTTTCTCTAAACTACACACAGTGTATATGTACAGAACCATCACTAGATACATTTTGGATGTGTAATTATTATACTTTGTATTTCATTGAATAAAACTGAATCAACTAAAAACCATGATTTGCAAACTTAGTGTTGAACCAAGATCCTAAACATATTTTTCTATACAGAAACCATGACAAGCTTGGATGGACCTTGAACATTGTAATAGGCAAACAATGTAGTAAAACAAACATAACAATTTTAAGAAATGTGATAAACTTTATTTTTAATCTACAGAGAGAATTATATTTAAGGAGCATTTTTACAAGATTGCACAAAGGTATTTCATGAGTTTGAAGAAATGCTCATATTTACGAAGGAAACACTGTTGTCAACCAGTTCTGAGGTATCCCTCCTCCTCGCCCCCAACTCTCACTGACAGGTGGGTTCAGAATGATGGCTTTCACGGCTTTGTCTAGTCTCAATAACTGTACGATCAACTCTTCTTCATGGGTCAGTCAAGGAGAGTGCAAGACACTGCCGCAAAGTGCATGTCCCAGGTAGAGAATTTCTAAAGGCCAGTGAATCAGGAAAAAAACAAAAAAAAAAACAAAAAAACAAAAAAAACCAGAACCACCAAATACAAAGAGCTATTGTGGTTCTGTCTCTAAGACAGCTACAGTACATTAAGAACTATATAAAAATCTGATCTTTGTTAATAGTACTGTGAGCAAAAGGCAGGCTGTTCCTCTGAACTTTGTTATTCCTGTTTTGAAAAAAAAAAGATTTAAAGGCTTATACAGAGGCAGTAGGAGTTTATGCTTAATGAGTTAAACAGCTTATTACAGTTTCTCCTGATGTGCTGTACACTAATATACGCAAGCATTTTCTTTGCTTTTCTGAAATAATTAGTGAAGTGAGAACAAGATTAACCAGGCCCCTGTTTGTTCTCTGATGCAATAGTCAGGATAACTTTTAGGAATCTTCTCGTGGTGTGAATTGTCAGGGGAAGCATCTCAAGAAGCAATTAGTGAAGGATATAATTTTGTTATCGGAATATAATCAGCTATGATAAATATTTTCAGTATAGATTAGGTTCCCACACTCCTTTGTAGATGTAACCAACCGTCTTATTAAATAAGAAACACAGAGCCAAGGTAAAGATAAAAACCCAAGAGGTCAGAGTTAGGAGCTTACCCGCGTGCTGCTGGCTAGCTTCTTCCGCCAAGAAACCTCTCCGAAAAGGGAGCTACTTCCTGTGCGTTTAATCTTATAAAGAGTTCTGGTTCTTCCTTCTCATTGGTTGTAAACCCAACTACGTGGCTGTCTCATCACTGCCTGTAACTACGTGACTGCCTCGTCAGGGCCTGTCTGTGCAGACCTCCAAGTCTTCTATGGTTGGTATTGAGATCAAAGGGTGTGTGTCTCCAATGCTGACTGTATCCTTGAACACACAGAGATCTACCTAGTTCTGCTTGCTGAGTACTGGGATTAAAGGCGTGCACCACCACGCCCGGCTCTCGCTATGGCTTGCTAACAACTGACCTCTGGGCAACTTTATTAACATACAAATAAAATCACATTTCAGTACAAATAGAATACCACTATACTCCTTACCATTGGTGCAGCCACTAATAGACTTAAACAGCCTTAAGGGCTGCCTTGCAAAGATTACAGTGCAAAGATGGAATAGCAGATGAAATTAAACCAAGACAAGTTGTCTTTATGAAGCCCATAAAGTAAAAATGGAAATAGAAATATTTACTCATGTGGCCAAGTTTTTATCTTTCAATAAGCTTGGCAGCATCATTGTTTTTTGAAGTCCTCCAATCGTTATGAACAAAGTAAGTCTTCATTACTCCCTGATCAGAATCCAGGTTACCATGTGGAAACAGTGAACCAACAGTATACAGTATATAGTGTATAGTAGATAGTATACTATATATAGTATATATATAGTATACAGTATATAGTGTATAGTATACTATAGCATATATAGTATATAGTATATAGACAGTATATAGTATATAGTGTATAGTATATAATGTATAGAGAAAAAAGTCCTGTTGAATTAAATATTTACACAGCAGCAGAAGATATGCAGAAATTAAGCAGCATCAACTCCAGATCACTGAGAAAAAGATTCACCTCTAGAAGAATGTAATTACCACTGTGAAGCAAATGTTACAATGCCCATAAAAGTCACTTGAAAGGCCTTGGAGATGGGCTACAGTCCAGGCTCCAATGTTGATTGATTCTGTGAGTTGGGGTTTAAAGAAACCACACAGTTAGAAAGGACAACCACCTCATCATATAGGTGGTGGATCACATATATAAGGAGTTCATAAAAGTGACATTACAAATATAAAGCACATTACAGATGATCAAGGTCACTAACAATGAAAAATGAGAAACAAAATTACAATAGAATCCTTTACTTCTCTCTACCAGATTAGCAAATTAAAAAGAAAGTTACTGAAGATGAGAAGAGATGGATATTTTCATGCTGAGAGGATAAAATGCTGCAATATGCAGCATGCTTTGTTTCTGGAAGGAAACTGAGCTTGATTTTTGCATAGTAATTTTTTGGCATTTATGTTGTTTAAGATTATTTATTGTATATACTCATTTTCATAGGTAATATATCTGTTTACATGGATCAGAAATTCATTCTATACACTTGTAATAAAGCTTCATTGTTTCATTTTTAAAATGAAAACATAACACAAAAACATCTTCAGAGCAGCCGAGGGGGTGGGGGTGTTGGCCGCCTCTATGGATGCTATTTTTAGCCTGTCCTGCTTCTGTCAGACTGGGTCAGTACAAATGCCAGGGGCAAGATGGCGTCCTTGGCAGAGCAAGACAGCGAGGTAGAAATGTTCGAAAGAAGCTGTATCCTGAGAACTCAGAATTTGTGAAAGTTTTTAATGTTTTTTTGACTGATTGCTTTCTGAACTTTTCAATATTAAAAGCCTTAGAATTGAGATATTGCATAAGTCCCTGATGAACTGAATCCCGAACACCTGTCCACCTTGGCTCTCCGTTCAAAGGATTTTTGCTCAGCTCAGTGCTGATGGTGCACACTTCACAAAGGTCAGCATGCTCCATATCTTTATTTGGAAAGATTATCCAGGCATCACAATGTCTTACAGTTCAATGTCTGTGGCAAGGTCAGAAGGAAATCCTTAATTCTAAAACACAGGCATTTCTCAGAAGGATAACTGAAATTAATCCTGATTCTCAAGTTCTCATAAAAAGGACTTGGTATGCTGTTTTTGATTGTTTACTCTTGAAGTTTTGCTGAAGAGTTTAGAATAAATACTGTACAGTTTTCTGAGTCCCGGTGAAGGGTGACAAATAGAAAATTTGATAGCCTCAAAGGTTCTGCTTTTTAGCACTGGCTGCGATATGCTGTTAGGTTCCAGGGCCAGTTCCAAATGGTACAAGGTCATAGAAGGTACCTGGCTCCTCAGAACAAGTGACCAGCTTATATGCAATTCAGAAGCCCCTCCCCTATTTCTCTTTTACTGTAAGTACCATCCTAGAACAGGTCATATTTTACACATATGCAAAAACAGACCTCAGTCTCAACTAAGCAAGCTATCACAGGTAGATCTGAGTTTTCCAAGTTCTAACTGTGCAAACACTGGACCATTGGTTATGTGGGTTTGGCTCTAGAAAGGCCCATCTTTCTTCACTGGTATCCAGACACAGACTGTAGTCTGAAATTGGAATCTCTCTTCCCACCCAAATGTTTAGGTGTTTCCTATCTGTTAGGACTCATAGCCTCTTCAAATAACATTTTTTTTCTTTACATTTTTCTTAACAGTTTTTTTTCCCTGGGTGACTGTAATTCTGTTCATTCCTCTTTGTTAATTCTATGGGAGCAAATCAGCTCTTTATATCAAATAGCTTTTGTACACCATCTTTCTTTTCCTGTATCACTGCTGGTCCTGTCCTGAGGCTCTTCCATCTTTGAAACTTTCCAGGGTAGTGGGTCTTTCCTGGATGTGGTGGTTTGAATGACATGCCAGGCAAAAGTCTCGTCATTTGAATACTTGATACCTAGTTGGTGAATGTTTGAGGAGGATTAGGAATTTCGGCCTTGCTGGAGGAGCGAGCTATGTCACTGGGGCCTGCTTTCTCTGTCTCTTGCTTGTGGCTTGAAATGTGAGCTCTCAACTGCTCTGATCACCATATCTTAGCTCCACCATCATAAACTCTAACCCTATGGAACCATAAGCCCAATTAAATGCTTTCTTTCATAAGTAGCCTTGGCTGTGATGTTTTATCACAGCAATAGAAAAGGAAACTAATATACTCTCTTGATTCCTACACTGTTAGCATATTTTCATTCATTTTTCCTAATAGCTTGACTGGGACATCTGAAGCCAACAGGAATTTTTTGTTCTTCATTTAGGATCAGGGATGCTAAAGCTGCTTCTACCATGTTTATCAAAGGCTGGTATCTTAAGGGCTTTGGATATTTCTAAGGTGGCAGTATCAGAAGGCGAGGGAAACTTTAAGAAAGGGGCCTACTGGGAGGTGTTCTGCTCACTGGAGGAATGCCTTTGATAGTAATAACAAGACCCTTCTCCCTCCCATCCCTACGTTTTCCATCACCATGGCATAAACAGTTTGCTCCATCACAGACTCCCTGACATGATGTCCTTTCTTGTTGTAGACACAAAAACAACAAGACCAATCAATTAAAGGACAGAACCTTCAAGACTGTGAGCCAAAATAAATCTTTTCTCATATTGAATTGAGGAATCATGTTCCTCAGAGGTATCCATTACAATGACAGGGAGCTGCCTGACATGACACAAGGGCTCTTTCCCTCCTCACTTATTCTTTAAGAGGTGTCTTCTCTTGTCGTCTGGGACTCTTCCAGGCTTACCTTCTGTTTTCATTATTTTTCTGGGTGAGTAATTGTCCACACTTTTAACACTTAGCTCATTTTCACCTGATTCTATTTGGATCTACAAAATTAGTTAGGAGACCATGTAACTCTTGCTTTTAATGGCTTTGGCATGATTGTCATGAAGTCTTTACTTATTTCAGTGGATTAGTCATCACACCTTGGCTGTATACAGTTTGTATTTCATCATCTATTATCATTTTATATTATTAGAAGTATTACTATTGCTGTTTTCTCATATTGAGCAAAAATTAACAGAACAGCAATGCTGTTTTCAACACCAGTGTTTTGTGAATCATTCTGGAAATGATAGCATTTTGTCAATTCTTTATTACAGTAAAACTAATTAGGCACATATTTCACTCTCATTAATTACTTACTAATTTGTAATTTCAGGAAGACTGATCCCTGCTCAGTTGTTCAACTCAAAGTGGCAATGTCAGGAATCTAACGTGATGCTTCCTGGATTCGAGGCTCTTTCCCGTTCTCACTCTGCTTTTAGGAACTTAACATTTGTAATGATAAAGAAAGCATTTTACAACAGAAATGCTTTAGGTCGTTCAGCTCTTCTGGTTCCTATGGCTTGATCAACTTTGGACCATCTAGACTAGGAAGGAGATAAAATGCTCAGTTCTTCGATCCTCTCAGCCAAATTGCACATTTCACTGGCATGGTTTTGTGGCATCCATTTTGATGATTCAATTTAGTTGTGTGTTGCAGAAGTTTTATTCTGGCTCCTGGGAACTAAATGTAATATGTCCAGGAATTTTCTCAGCCAGTTACTAAATGCAATCATTATTCAAAATTAGTCTACATTAACCTGAAAATCAGTGGCTTCCACTGAAAACAGAAGCAAAGAAATGCTTCAAACTCATGAATTCCCAATTATTTTAGAGCTAACTTTCTGCTTATTTTACGTTTGTTTTGGGCAAACATGTGCCTGGGGCAAATATGTGACATGTGGTATGACATCTTTTCATCGTTTGAAATTTCGAAGTTGACCCTGGTGAGTATTTATGCCACAGATGGAAAGGGGCCAGGACTACATGTTAGAACCTTGGTTGCTTTCTTGACTGTTGCTCCTTCCTATGGCCATCACTAGGTACCTGTATGATCCAAAGAGAGATGTGTTATAAACATAAAACACACATCCTATTTAAAAACAGTTAGTATGAACAAAAGAGGCAAAATATTTTACCAGTAACTTACAGAGCTTCTGATTAAAACAATACTATTTTGTATATATTTAATTATATATTTGTTTATAGTGGTACATACTATAAAAACTTACATTCACTTATTACTTTGTTACTAGAACTTTGAAATTAAATATATAGCCCATATTTTGTATTGAACTTTGTTCTGAACTTTGCACAGATTAAAATTGAGCATACGTTTTGCTTTTGGTCATTTTATTGTAAACAACATATACAAAAATGAGAAAGTTCTTTCAATATTAAAAATTACTAACAGATACAGCAGAGGAGTCACTAACAATCCTTAACAAAAATGTGGAATTTCCAGCTACATATTAGTTGTGTAATTTCTTACTAATGTAAGTGAAAATCTGAGCCATTCTTCATTTTGGAACAATAATTATTTTCAATTGCAAATGTGAATCAACTATGTAAGATCTTAACAAAATTAGTGAAAATGTTCTCTGAGAATCCAATTGCTATTTGGAATTTACTATACATATACAGCTATTTATGCATTCTGCATTACATATACTTTACACCAATAACTCCTAATAAATGTTTGTACATTTACATTTTTCCTGAAAGCAGGTTATTAAGTATATACCAGGACAACTGGACCTGCTCTGTCCATGGCATTGGCTAGCTGTCTTTGTTGAAAAATTCCCATTCTTCAAAAATTGGCTTCCTAAAATCAATATTTGCTTATGTCATTAGCAAATTAACTGGCTAAAAGCTAAAAAAAAAAAAAATCATGCAGATAAAAATGAGACTACCAAGATGTTCCAAGGGGTGAAGAATTTGGTGTGAAAGCCTGAAAATCTGAGTTGGATCCTTAGAACCCAGCAAAAGGGAAAGGGAAAGAACTGACTCCACGAAGTTGTCCTTTACCTCTACGTGTGTGTTGTGGCATAGACATGTCCATGTATGCCACACACACCCCCATGCACCCGCGCACACGTGCATACACACGTAAAAAATGAAATGAGGCACACAAAAGTTAAGAAAATCTTAGAGTTCATCTATGTAAGTGCAGAAAACAGTCTAGCATCTGGGTCTGTATCATAAGGGACACTGTGAATAATACACACCAGGCCCTGGTTCAATCCCCAGGAAAAAGGAAAATTAAAAAAAAAAACTGTATTAAAAAAATCTCAACAAAATTTTAAAGAGAACTCAACTGTGTTCAATGTAGGCTGTTAAGAAATCAAAGTTAATTAAACAACTATTTTTTTTACTGTAAATTCAGTGAAAGCTTTTTCAAAAAATTAACTTAAAAAGAATTTAAATGATTTAAATGTATTTGATTATATTTAGTACTTGTTCATTATTTATCATTTGTTTCTCAACACAAAAGCTGCAATTGCTGTTTATTTTTAGCATAGAAACAAGCTGTTCTCAACTCTTACTTATATGTCCCATGAAAAGCAAATATATATAACCTATTAATAGCCTATATGTGAAAAACTGTATCTGCTCTCAAACTGCATTGTTAATTAAATTATAAAGTAAACAGTGAAAAGCTCCCATTTCCGTATGCGTTGTGATCTGTGGCTTACTCGTGACGGCCAGGGAAGGCTTCTCTGTGTAAAAGGTACTGTGACCCTCGCTCCTCATTACCTTCACGAGGGAAAGAGAACTTGGGGGAGTGGGAGATCCCAACTGGATCAAGAACAGAGAGGGAACACAAGGAATGTTCATGATAAATGAAGACCACATGAGAATAGGAAGAAGCAAAGTGCTAGAGAGGCCCACAGAAATCCACAAAGATGTCCCCACAATAGACTGCTGGCAATAGTCGAGAAATAGCCCGAACTGACCTACTCTGGTGATAGGATGGCCAAATACCCTAATTGTCATGCTAGAAACCCCATCCAGTGACTGAGGGAACTGGATGCAGATATCCACAGTCAGGCCCCGGGTGGAGCTCCGGGAGTCCAATTGACGAGAAGGAGGAGGGTTTATGTGAGCAAGAGTTGTTGGGACCAGGGAGGGATGGAATACAGGGACAAGTGGCCAAACGAATGGAAACACATGAACTGTGAACCAATGGCTGAGGGGCCCCCAACTGGATCAGGCCCTCTGAATGGGTGAGACAGTTGATTGGCTTGACCTGTTTGGGAGGCATCCAGGCAGTTGGACCGGGTCCTGTGCTCAGTGCATGAGTTGGCTGTTTGAAACCTGGGGCTTAGCAGAGATGCTTGGCTCAGCCTGGGAGGAGGGAGCTAGGCCTGCCTGGGCTGAGTCCACCAGGTTGATCTCAATCCTCGGGGGGAGTCTTTGCCCTGGAGGAGGTAGGAATGGGGGGTGGGCCGGGGGGAGGGGCGGGAGGGGGGAGAACGGGGGAATCTATGGCTGATATGTAAAGTTGAATTATATTGTAAAATAAAATAAAATAAATTAAAAAAAAAAAGGTACTGTGAGATGTGGAATAGGTTGTGCTGCCTTCTGCGAGAGTGGCACGGCCTGTGAAAAGGCTCTGCAGTGGGAAGTACCAGGACATGCTAAGGGACTGAAAGATACATCTGAGGACACAAACAAGACAAGACTCGTGCTTCAGAACAAGATAGCTCACATGACATATCTAGATCACCACTTCCCTTCCCTCTACTTGTCCCAGTTTCTCCCCACTCTCTCTTCCCATCTAGATCTAGTCCCTTTCTGTCTCTCATTAGAAAACAAATAGAAGGAAAAGAGCCCAAGAGAGGGCACAGGAAATAGAGACCCACTAGTTCGCACATTCAGGAATCCCATAAGAAGACAAAACTGGAAGACATATGCAAAGAAACCTGGTGCAGATCTGTGTAGGCCCTGTGCAAGCAAGCCACTTTGGTCTCTGTGAGTTCAGATGAATTTTGCTCACGTGGAGTTAGAGAGCCTTGTTTTCTTGGTGTCCTCCGACTCCTCTGGCTCTTACACTCTTTCTGCTTCCGCTTCTACAAGATTCCCTGAACTCTGAGGGGAGGGATTTAACGGAGACATCTCATTTAGGACTGAAGGTTCTGTTCCAAGATAGGTGTGTATGTGATGTGTGGCTGTGGGTCTCTGTATTTGATCCTATGTGCTGCACCAGGAAGCTTCTCTGATGG